>JANHGB010041610.1:0-21123 GCA_026283785.1 Coracopsis vasa
GTCTCTGCTTCCTCCCGGCTTCCCCTCCTCCCTGGCAGAGCATGAGACTCAGAAAGTCCTTGGTCAGAGTAAACACTGCTAAGCAGCAACTGAAAACATTGGTGTTATCAGTGCTGTTCTCAGGCTGAAAGTCAAAACCACAGCACTGCACCAGCTACTAAGAAGGAGAAAAATGTCTGCTACTGCTGAACTTGGGATAGCGGTATTGTTTAGAGCAGGGAAACATAAAGACCTTGTTATATCATACAATCACAGAACGGTTTGGATTGGAAGGGACGTTAAAGATCATCTAGTTTGAAGCCCCCTGCCATGGGCAGGGACACCTTCCACTAGATCAGGTTGCTCAAAGCCCCATCTAACCTGGCCTTGAACACTTCCAGGGATGGGGCAGCCACAGCTTCTCATCCACACAGTCTTCCTGGTCAGATAGCCCATAGCATACCCCCACTGTAATGTCCCCTGTACCTGCCCTCTCTTTAATCCTGACCCATAAGCTCTCAGTTTGCTCCTCATCCATCCCCAGGAGGACCTCTGGCAACTCCAGATGGTCATTGACAGAGAGGGTGACACCCCCTCCTCATCTTCCCTGCTTGTCCTTCCTGAAGAGCCTGTATCCTTCCATTCCAACACTCCAGTGACAGCAGTCATCCCACTACCTCTCTGTGATGTCAGTAAAATTATGACCCTGTTGGCACACACGTGTCTAACTTTTCTTGTTTATTCCCCATGCTACATGTGTTTCCATAGAGGCATTTCAATTGGGCCCCTGGTGAAGCTGATTTACTAGCTATCTACATACTTTTGATCTCACATATAGCTGTATGTGATATATATCTATATACTCTTTACGTTAATCTCTGGGACGTTCCGTGTGGGAGATGCTTTTAGTGCTGAGGAGCAGACAGTGGTTTCAAGATTTTGGCTAAGTAGACCTATCTGGGCAAAGAAACTGAAAAAGAACACAGGAAGAGATGGTTGCATACTAGGAGGAAGAGGGAGCCTGGGAGACCTATGTGGATTACAGCAGAGGTAATATTAGAAGGCTTTAATAATCCAGCAAATAATGTGGACTGAGTATTTCCAGCAGCAGTTATTTCTCCTTTGGTGCTTCCGGCAAAAATTGTAATACTTTGTGGTTAAAAGAGCAAAGCAGTATGGAAGAAAACTGTATGGTGCTGAGAGGATGACATTGTTTGTTACGTACTGACCAGTTCTTATTCAGTTTAGTTTTGCCTTAAGATGCCAGCACTTAAAGCATTGATCAGACTGCAGTGTTAAATCAAGAGAGACGCACCAGTGTGAATACCTGAACAAGTACGTTAATGTTTGACCTTTTCTTCAGGAGAGAGAGAGAGAGAGTGGGTGAATATGGATCAGATGGCCAGCAGCAGCCAAGCATTGTCAAAGCTAAGTTATACATGGCAAGGATCTACCTGATAGAGAAAGTCTGTAGAGCACTATTTGTGCATAGCAGAGAATCTCACAAAGGCAAATGTTAATTCACTTGGTTATTTTTTTGCTATGACTAAGAAGTTCAGGACCAGCTGAAGGCTTTGTTCACAGACAGAGTTTTACAACACCTCTGACCACATTTAAAGTTTTTTAAAAGAATGCACATAAGATCCTGGAGATGTGTCCAGTCATTACATTATTCACATGGGGTATGTTGTGAAGCCTAAAGAGGCTGAAATTGTTCAGTTGTTCCAAACTGAGCAATGAGCCTAGATATAAAAATATTCTGAAAAGAAGTTCTGTATTAACTGGGAATGTGAGAACTTTCGTTTCCATCTATAAGGATGTGTGTGTTACTCTCAATATCCAGTTCTGTATGCCCTGTTGAATCAGCTGTGTAGGCAGTTATAACTTCAAGTTCTTTGTAATGTGCTTCCCTTTGCAGCCAATCTTATATCCTTAATGAAGTCTTCTAAAGGGGAAAGAAGAATTTGTGATGAAGTCAAAAAGCTGCTCAGACTGAAAGTATATAACAGTCCTTCTCTATAAGAATAAATAAATAGCATACTCTCCATGTGTGGCTCATCCTATAAAATAGGACTGTTGTAAAAACTGTATTTGCATCAGATAATCTGATGATCCACCTATTCTGAAGAGTTACTGTCAGATTTTTAACAGATATTCACATGAGTCTTGCAGAGAAAATTCAGACAACAGATCTTCACATACTAAGTGCTCATGTTGAAAATGAAAGCTCTATTTTGTATCTCTCTCTTTTAGATTTGACCAGAAGTCTGGATGCAAAACTGAAGATTTTTTGTAACTTTATCATCCTGAGTTTTGCAGCTTCTGTTCAACAAAAAGTCATATTTATACATGTCTATTTATACATGCATAGAGGTAGGTCACAATCATTTTTGTGACTTCTTTGGTGTCTGGAAATCAGCGTGGTGAGACTCTCCACAGTCCTTAGAGAAGGAGTATTTGTTAGTAATGAAAGGATCAATTCCAAACTGAATCAGTTCTGCTCCATTTTTCTTTGTATCTAGAAACCACTTCCTTTCCTGAAAGCATCAAAACAGCCAAAAAGCACTAGTGATCAAGCAGCATAATTACAAGTAGAAATAAGAACACAAATTGGCCTTCTGAGACCTATTGTAGATGTGGGGAATACATTTGAAGTTAAGGTCTATATTCCCAAAGTTCGGATATGTTTGAGTTTCTGGTTTTGGCATAGGCCTGTCCTACTTACAACTAACTAGTTTGCTCGTGTTTTCTTTGGATATTTTTCCTGAGTGGGCTTTTTCACTGTGACTCATGCAGAATAAAGCAAGCTAGTTTGGAGTGTGTGAAAGCAGGCTTCCGGAAGAGTACCAAGTCAAACTATATAAATCTTAGGCATACTAAAGGCGTGTTGTCTTTGAAAACCCATATAGACATTCTCTGGATGGAGTAATGCCTACAACTTAGGATTCATTCTTTTTTTGGTTGTGTTTGGGTTTTTTTGGTGGTCCAGTTAGAGAATATACTGTTTGTTGCAGAGAAGTACTGCTTGAAAGAGAACTGAGAGAAATGCAGTTCAGTGGTAAAACAAGAAATTAATCAAGAAAGTAGGAAAACTGGGAGTTTTCAAATAATCTCATTGAAGTGATTTTGGATTTTTTTTTTTAGCTAATAGAGGAAATTTATGGTGGCTTACAGGATGAGCCTGTAACTGAGCATTTTAATGCTGGGCAAAAGGGAGAATTAAATCATTCTATTAGCTTCTGATGCCCTGGCATGATTTGGTGTTATTCTAAATGGTGAATGCCATATTAAAACTTTTGGGGGACCTTTTAATTGTTAGGTTGTGATCAGATACACTTTGCAGTTGTTTCATCAAGAAAATATTACTGATGTTTTAAATTTTCCTTTTCAACTTAAGTAGCTGCTAGAGTCCAATCCTGCTATAAGCATCTCTTAAATTCACTAACGAAATGCTAAAACACAGTATCAAATTACATTTAGGTAATAGGTTTTGGGGAGGAAAAATGTGTTTACTTTTAATAAAAATATACTGATGTAGTGTTTGTTGCCAAGCAAAGGCTGTAGAAAACATTGGTGATTTTATCCTATTCTGCTATACCAAACCCACAATTAGGCTATGAAATTTCCCCTTTTTTTTTTGAAAATACGTCATTTCCCTCTTTCTGTGTATGGGATAATCATGAATGTCATGGCTTCTGCATTTTTTGGTATTCTTGTGATTTTGGGAGGTCCCCTCCTAGTTATAGGAATGGCTTCCAGCAGTGCATATCTACCGGAGGAAGAGAACACGCTGGTTGGAAACGATTTTTGGAGTATTTGTTGCATTTTCTTTAAAGCTGGTACCATCTGGGATAGTGTGGCTGAGGGATTTAAAATGTGGGGAGAAAAAAGGCAATTTATAGGCCTCATGATTCTGATGAAAAAAGCCCTGAAACATAATGACCCAAAGGCTTCAAAACGCAGGGGGCAAAAAGTCAAGGACTCATAAAACGCCCCAAACCTCTCCTGATCTAAACCAGTTACACTCTGCCTGTAAGAATGAAATTCATGCTTGTTCAGTGCCTAGTGTTGGTGGTTCTGAGATTTCCTAGGTTGTATTTTTTGGTTGTATTTATGTGATGAATTACTTTATAGCTTGTTGGGGGTTTGGAGGTGGGAGGGTTGTGTTGTTTACATGCTGTGGATTGATTGCGAACAGTTTCCCAGAGAATATTCAATATCCGAAATTTCAGCTGGGTTGATTAGCTGTGAATGCTTGCATATGCTGTGTGGCATCGTTCCAGTTCCTGGATTCAATGAGCATAACAACTTTGACAGTCCAGATTTTGAAAAGTACTGATGATGTCTGGAAGGCACCAGTTTCCTTCAACTCCCATTGGCAAAGAGAAAGAGAGGGATAGGTTCTGTTCGTGGACCTGGATGGAACAGGATCTAAAGACGTCTTCTTTCTCAGGTAGCTGTACAAGCTGCCCAAATATAGGCTGCTTTGTGACCCAGAGAATACCTTGAGCAGCAAAAGGGATTGGTGCTGCCACTCACTGTTTTTTTCCAGGGCTTACTCAGCTGTCAGAGGTGATGCTCCATGTCTGAGTTTAAGCAGGAGCAACAGTGGGATGCGGTGGAATGAGGGAGAAATGCTATAATGAACACAGTACGTTTCTGCAGATAGAGATCATACTTCAAGCCGTTTAAGCACATGTTATTCTTTGAACATAGAGGTCTGCATTTGTTTAGTTTTTCTTCGGCATGATTGGCAGCATATCTGTTGAGAAGAGGCAGAATACCAGCCAGGGAGCGGTTTGGTGGGTCAGAAGAGTAGGCAAGCAAAGCTGTCCAGCATATGGAAGTCTGCAGCGTTACAGCACGCAGCCTGAGACAGGCGCTGCTCTCTTCCTAGAAATCCAAAAATCAGTGACGTTCCTTCAGTCCAACCAACCAGACATTTGGCCTAAACAGGTGGGACCTAACCATTGTAATCAGATTATATGTGGAGGTTTGGGGTTTTTGGGGTGTGGGAGGGTGGGTTACAAGCATACGTGGTGGGAAAGGCAAGTAAATGATCTCTAAGAGGAAGCAACCGAGAGCTTCTTATTAGAATCAGCAACATTCTCCTTATCTCAGTGCAGAGCTAGTAGCATTTTCTTTTGTTCTTTCAACAGGTTAGTAATTACTGTTGCAGTAATTAGGCTTGATGGAGAGTATATAAGATGATAAATGGTTATTCTGTGCAGTAGTGGGGGATATTTAGTGCCAAGCTTATTATTTTCAGTCAAAGCTAATTATCTCTATTATAATACATGACTCTCTTTCTTGAATTATGAGTGGGAAACGGCTGAATAGATTTTTTTTTCCAAAGTGCCCTGAACCATGGAGAGAAATGAAAATTAAAAACAATGAAAAGCTTGTTAGGCAATGAGAAGACTCATCTGTAAAGCTATTTCTGACAGATTTCTCTCTCTCTCTCATCTCTGGTTATATAAATATCAAATGCTTATCACGAAATAAATTGTTGCGTTACACATGATATGGGTATAAGAGTTTAGTTCAGACATCAGAGAAGCCCCTCAGGATTCAGTGGATCTCAAGCAGTGAGCTGCATGGCCGCTTGGGTGTGATGGTGCTGGCTGAAATGAGGTTGCCCAGCCACACAGCTGTGCTGCCCGCAGCCTGGCTGACCTCCGAATTGCTGAGGTGATCAAGGGATTTACAGATGTTCCCATCAAGCGCCTTTGAAAAATACTGGCTGCCCAGAATAGGCATCTGTTTTGCTTGTATTTAGGGCCTGCCCTGGCAATCTGGACAGGGAAGCAATGTCAGAAGGGATTATACCCTCTGTCTGGTTTACCTCAAGCAATAAGGTCAGCAGAGAGCGTGACTTTGATTAGTAGGGTTTGTCTACTCTGCAGATGCTAGCCCGTCATTTATTAATAATGCAGTCATCCCTCCTCCACTTACATCATGGTTTCAATTTGTAGCAGTGACAGGGCTGATCACCTTTCAAGTCTTAGCCACCTTACAACACCCCCTGGGTTTGCTTTGCCCCCACACATCAGAATCATGCGGTAACTTGACTCTCTGACTGGTGCGACTTTGTAGTAGAGCTGCAGCTTGCTGCCAGCCGTGGCAGCCGCAGCTTAGCTGGACTCCCAGCACCCGTTATCCCAGCCCTCCCAACCACAGTCCTGAATGTTCTTCCTATGGGAACTGGGGAGCGAGGCTAGCTGGAAAAAAGTGGTGCACAACCATGTTTGGTCTTCATGTGCTGACAGCAGCACTAGCATGGACAGCTGGACCCGAGAGCTAGGAAGTGCTCCCGGGCTCAGTGAAGCTGTCACTGAAGTACTCTCGTCAGGCCGTGTTGGGTGATTGATAGAGCAATGGAAAAGGCAGCTGTTTGCTGTTGAATGTAAATACCCCTGTGTTACAAAGGCACAGGGCTGGGGGGAGAAGCTTCTGCCTTCCATATATACTTTTTCTAATTTTTAGAAATTGTGATTTTTAGTTGAATTTAGTTGCCCACAGAAGAGAATCGGTAAAGCTTCCCTGCCTATTTACAAGGCGGCTTTCCTTAGAAATGCTGTACTGTGCTTTTCCATGTGCTACACAACAGATGTTTGAAGCTGATCGGTGTCATGTGTTGCATTTTGCGGTACTTTAATACGTGCTTTTGAGAGACAAGCAGCACAAAGAGGAACCGAGTTACTAAGACGGATAAAATTTTCACAGCACTAGTATTTGCCTGTCTTTGGTTACTGCCAGTAAAACCACATCAAACTATCACTGTGCTGCTCATCTGCCAGTCATGCTAAAAGCTGCTTGACTCCCATCAGAAATTCCATCCTTTACCTTCATTTTTTCCAGCAGCCCCTTGCACCATACAAAAGCTCTCTTTATTGTCCTCATAGATTTTATATGTCTCATAAAATTCAAATCAGACTTCCTCAGTTTTCTCTGGTAACACCATTCTTATAGAGAGGTGGTATAAGTGGACTGCTGTTCTTCGTTGACATAGGTATTATTTCAATTTATGGTGCCATACAAATCATCTTTCTCAAATTAAGTGTGACCTTGTGAACTCTCTATGGGGAATTTACCCTGGAGATGTCTATGTCTGATGTTAAGTTCATCATTGTACTGTCCCAATTTCAGTTCAGGTTAGAGATGGCATTTCAAGATCTGTTTCTTAGAGGTGACTAAATAGAGCCATAGCAAATGTACCTTAATAATTCAAATTTCTGGTGTCATTGAAACTTCAGTTTGATGAAAATGAAAGGTGCTTTCCACCAAACTTCTTATAGATCCTATGGGGCAGTAGCCATATACTCAGTAAGAGTGGCAGAGAATTAAAACCAGGTATTATTCAAAGGTGTTAATTCAGATTTTGTCATGGTGTCATTATCAGTTAAGGTCATCACTGGGTGAGGAAGAGTTCATATCTATTAGCACTTGCTAAGTTATTTGCATGAACAAGGGCTGTAAGATAGGCCCCTGGAATGGCTATAGGCTAACAGAAGCTGTGTAAGGGCTACCAGGAAGGCAATAAAATGTAAAGTTAAGACAACACAGCTATACTTTAAATTGGATCTAAATGGGTATATTAAAATATTTATCTGAGATGCAGGAGAAGCGTAAGTCTCTTGACTTTCACAAAGCAAATATATCTATAGCACAAACAGATGAAAATAGAGACAGTTTTCACATAATCAAATCACACGTGTCACACTGACTCTTTCATTCTTGGTCTGAGAATCCAAAATTTAGTAGGTAACAAGTAAATATTGTAAAACATAGTATTAGCTGATCAGATCTGGCAAGAAGCATAACTCCAGACTAGGAGCTTGCAGTACCAGAGAGCAGGAAAATCTATTAAACATACACAGCAGTAACTCATAACTGTAATCTTGTATAGATGTGTCTGCAAACTATAACTCAAAAAGCCAAACTAACCCATTTACAGCTGCAGACATCTCAACAGAATAGCTTTAGATGCTGTTATCCTGTTTTTGTTTTATGTCTCTTTTTTGTAGCTGCAACTTAAGTCTTTTAAAGTGTATCTCTGTGGGAATTGATGGGGTTTATTATGTACATTTGTGTACAATAAGAACAAGAATGATCGATTTAGTTTATGCTGGTTCTTGTTTGTTTGGCTGTGTGACAAGGTTGCTATCAACAGAAGGGATGAAGCATGAGGTAATGACTACAGCTTAAATGAGAACACTTGTCATACCTGCTTTTTGCTTGGACTCATCAGCAAGTATCACGGCTTAGTGAGATGTGTGTGTGTTTTCTTTCATGTTTACAAACTGGCAAGCTTAGTGGAAGGTAAACTTTGACATTTCTTAACAGTTTCCTTCACCTCTGAAATCAAAGCTACTAGTATTGTGCTAAACTACTTAGTAGCTACTGAGAGTTTGAGGAAAAAATGCTCTGTGAACTAAGCATAGAAACCATTTCTTGCAAAGGGTTTTTTGGTTGGTTCTTTTTTTTTTTTGTTTATTTATAATCTGGAAGAAATTAAAGTTGAACCTTCTAAATATGCCCCTTGGTAAAGTCATGCTGACTACTCCTGATGATTTTCTTGTCCTTCATGTGCCTGGAAATGATTTCCAGGATTAGCTGTTCCATCACCTACCCAGGGTCAAGTAGTTATCTGCATCCTTGTTCTTGAACTTCCTGAAGACGAAAGTGATATTTGCTTTCCTCTAGTCATCAGGCACTTCTCCCAGTCACTGTGATGGATCAAAGATGATTATTGAAAGTGGCCTTGCAATGACATCTGCCATTCCCTCTGTACTCATGTGCACCATATCATGGCCCATGTATGTTCAGTTTTCTTAAGAGCTCCCTGACCTGATCCTCTTCCTCCAACGGTGTATCTTCCCTGTTCCAGCCTTTACCCCATGGCCTATAGGACCTGGAATTCCTGAAGGCCAGTCTTGCAGCGAGGCAAAGAAGGCATTCAACACTTCAGCGTTGTCCACATTCTGTGTCACCAGGTCCCCAATCTTGTTTGAACAATAGATTAAAATTTTCCCTAGCCTTCCTTTTGTCACCTGTGCACTTATAGAAACCCTTCTTGTCATTGACATCCCTTACCAGATTCAGTTACTTGTGGGCTTTGGCTTTCCTAACTTTGTCCCTAGATGCTCAGAAAATGTCTCTGTATTCCCTCCAGGTTACTCATCCTTGCCTCCAACCTCTGTATGCTTCCTTTTTGTGTCTGGCTAGGAGCTATTTATTCATCCACGCAAGCCTCCCAGCAGTTCTGGAAATCACTGGGATGGACCACTTGTGAGCCTGGAGGAGATAATCCTTGAATATTATTCAGCTATCTTGGGCCTCCATTCCTTCTAGGTCCTTATCCTGTGGGACTCTTCTGGACAGATCTTTGAAGTAGCCTAAGTCTGCTCTCCTGAAGTCCAGTGTTGTGAGCTTGCTTTTCATCCTCTTCCCTGCCGTTAGGATCCTGAACTCCACCATCCTCATGGTCTCTTCAGCCAAAGCTGACTTTGATCTTCACATCCCCAATGAGCCCCTCCTTGTTGGTGAGAATGAGGTCTGGCAGATCATCTCTCCTCATTGGCTTTTCTGTCACTTGGAAAAGGAAGTTGTCATTCATGCTCTCCAGGAACCTCGTGGATCGCTTATTGTCCTGCTGTGTTGTCCCTCCAGCAGGTATTAGGGTGATTGACATCCCTGACGAGGACCACGGCCTGCAAATGTGATGATACTGTACAAAGTTGTTTATACTGCTAGGGCAATCTGATGAGGGACAGGAAGAAACTATACTGATGATGGAGAATACTTACGTTAGTCCGTATCTGTGTAAACATGTTCTGTCTTGCATATTACCCTGCCAGCTGAAAATGTTACTACTGATATCCCTCTCCTACCTGGAGACTTTATTACCCCAGCTAGAAATTACTGTACCTTCTGACCTGTGGCTCAGCATCATGGGGACCACTCATAAAACTGCTGAAGTCTCCTAACCCTGTTCAAGTCAGAATCAACTGAGTGAACAAAGACAAAATAGTTAAGAATCTTAAGTTAACTTCACTCATTTTGTTTGAACACTCACTAGCAGGTCAGCTTGCTGTAACCTCTGGCAAGGGTGAGAGGCAGATGGAAAGATCATCTTCAACTGACATAGCTAGAACTGAAAAAGGACTTCTATCTTTGGCTTTTTTCCACCCTAGACATACTCTGCATATGACTAATTTGGTTTTTAAAAGAAACCCACTGAACGCTTACCCAAAGAATTCTGCTGTTGCAGCATTCCTGCTAAGAGGAAGAAAGAGCTACAGTCTTGTCTTGGTTTGGGAGGTGAAAAATGTGATGATATTTGCAATTATTGGTCTAACCTGGAGAGGAATGGCCAGTCAAGAATTGTATAAAACATGAGAGAAATGATGCTTAAGGATGAGAGCTGTAACATCCACTGGGCATTAACTTGTACTCTTGAACCTACCTAAGTGTTGAGCAATGGAATCATGAGGAATAGATACCATTTGAAGAAGGCAGAAAATAAAAAGGAAGAAATACTGAATAAGTTGGAGTTTGTCAAATGCAAAATTCAGAGGACAGATGCTTTGTGGAAAGGCCTTAAGCTGTTGCTCTTTTCTTTGGCTGACAAGAGATTTTAATAAGGTGCCATCACAACTTTAAAACTTTATTTCTGGACCCACAAGGACTATAAGTGCTAGTTTTTTCTTCTTTCTTCTTGATGAGCTGCAATTTGCTGTCAGTTGCCTACAGTTCTCATAAAGTTTATGTAAATTTTAATTCAGGAAAAACTTGGACTCCTTGAAAGCAAGTTTGATAAAACTAGATTCAGTTGCAAAAAATGCTCCTCCGCATGTCATAGGCGATACCTTGCACTGCTGCATCAGTGGATCGATGGACAGGGACTACCTGGGGGGTCTTTGCAATATCTAGTTTAAAGAGCTGAACTCCTCTGTTAGAAATCCATGACAAGTTGCCAGAGATGAGCAGAAAACCACCCAGGTACGCTTAAGCTCTCCATTCTGGGCAGCTGAGCACACTCCACTGTGTGACCCACTCCACTGTTGAAGTGGAAAAAAAATCCTACAGCTTCCAGTGTCTGACAAACTGGGCACGTCTGGCCTCTCGGTAGCCATGCCTGCCCACTTTGCTCTTCTCCATGTTTTCCGGATCATGAATGCCACAGATCTCAGAAGTTCCCTTGCCAGTTTACAACTGCAGTCCCACCATTGTCACCCTCACATTTCCTAAGGCTGAGTGTTCCTTCAAGATTTCCTGAAGTTCTGTTCTCTAAATCAGATAATGGTATGTTTGTTTCATAATCAAACAACTGAGTCTTCATTCCACAGAGTAAGTCAAACATGCAGAACAGTAACAGCAGATGAAGAGGTGCCTTAACACACCCAATTAGATGCAGAAATTAGGTATTTCAGAGTTGTAAGTTGCTTTTTTAATAGGTTCAGATGGTGGTACTAATGACAGATGTTATTGCAGTTACTAAAAACACGCATTCTGTAATAATGGAAAATAAGCATAGAGGAGTCTCATGAACACAAGAGCCAATGCTTTATATAAAAGTAAGAAATAAAGGGAGAAGAAATAAGTATTAAGAACTTATAATAACTCAAGAGACTGAGTTGTGCATTTCTGGATGTGTTGGAGATTTTCAACAGATATTTCCTATGGAAAGAATTTATGAATCAAAGCATGAGAGTTGTCCAGGGAAGATTGGTCCCACATGGATACTGTTGCTGTTTTAACTCATCCAAATCTTCCAAACTATTCACTATGAACAGATTGTATTCATAAGTACAGGAAGCATTTGCATTTAGTATAGCTAAATTAGCCGAAGCAGAGATTAACACACTCTATGTAATGTTTAACCAGAAAATAAAACAGTTGTATGGCCAGAATGAGACATTTAGAGGGAAAAGATACAGTAAGCCAAATTTTGTTCTTGGTTGGGGTTACCATAGATGTGCAGATGCAAAACATGTCTGGATTAATTTGCTTTCTACTTGCATTGGCCTTCTTGTCAGTTATTATTTCCTATTTATGAAGAAGGAAGAGCTGAAACCTACATATTTTGGCATCATGGAAAATGGCCAAGGCTACTTACCCTGTAGGGATCTATCTAGTGTACATTTAAGGGAAGAAGTAGATGCCATTTATCTTATTTTATTTTAAATAATGCTATCTGGATAGTAGTATATTTCCCTTCTTTCTTTTCTCTTCAAAAAATCCAAAGTGTTACTATGCTAGGAACAACTTTTGACTTGAGACTGAGATTATGACCAACCTCAACTCTTCAAGAAGTAAATAGGATTAGAAGGGTTTGTGGATAGCTTTGCATTCTCAGACACATTTAGCAATTAACATCACGGAAACTCAAGATTAATAAATAAATAAGACTTAGAGTTCTCTTTCCATTCTCTTTCCTGGCATAAAAATTTTGCAAGCAGCTTATTTGTATTAGAAAGGTTGTACTTGTTTAAGTTCATTAGATAGCACACATACACTTGCAAGAAGATTAAGGATAGGCAGAAATGCCATCAAAATTTCAAAATGCTTATGCAAATACTTTTTGTCCAGAAATATCCTGAGTGCTAGCACCTCTATGTCTTCCCAGCTTCATCATGGACAGATTCAGTGAAACATGTCACACTTATGACCAAAATGTCATATTTATGAAACATGTCATATTTATGAACAAAACTTTGGAAATCAAGTAAATATGCCTCAGGTTATAATTTTAAAAGTTAAACTATTTGTTTGTTTCAACTGGTGTTCCCATCGTTACACAGTATACCCTTTGGAGTTGTCAAGTGATGCAGAGAATCATGCTGAAGGGTTCAAGAGAGGGGTTGAAATTGATCTGCCCTTCCTCAAAGTAGGGAAATTCAACCCTACTACAAAGATGCAGAACTTTGGTTCTTCGTACGCCATGGAGCTGATCCCAAATGACCTTTTTGCTGATCTTCTCAGTGAAGCATCTTTTTACCTGTTCCTTGAAGTGAACAGGTATAAACCCCTTCATTATTTACATTGAAGGGGTTTATATCCTTTTATATCAATGGGCTACCAAAGAACTTCTCTGAGGGCAGGAATGCTTACCAAAGCCTGAAGAAGTTTTCCACTGAGTTCAGTGGCAATACTCAGAAGAGGCTGGGCATGATGTCTCTAGTGTGAAGCTTTCCTGGGGTAGAAGCAAATTCATTTCTCTGATACTGCCTAGCTCTCATGAGTGTGTCTGTCAAATTTTTAATACAGTGTTTGTCTGACACTGGGCATTTTCACTCAGGATATAATATGCCACAGACTTTTACTTTAAATCTAAATTGGGATATCTAGAATATTTTGGGTTTTAATAGGTTCATGTGGTCCCCCCGGCTTGTTCCTCCCTTCCTGTGTCCCCTCTTGTACCTTGATTTTCACACCCACCACATGAGAATGTCCAGTCTTCCCTGATCTGGAAAACACGGTGACTGGTACTGGAAGGACCACTGCAGCGAGTGTGCCCACTGTCCCCCATCTCACGTTCAGTATATCTTTTCAAAACAAGGTTCTTGTGTGCTGGCACAGCAGTATGAAGTGTTTATTGCTGTTGCAGTATGTGCTCTGAGACCTAGGATATCCTTTAATTCCTTGAGTTTTTCACTCCAGCATCTCTTCAAGAGGAAAAAGTGAAAGCCTGATATGGCAGTATTTAATTATTCTTATTGTACAAGGTACAAGCAAAACATCTACTGTTAATCATGGGTGTTTTAAAACCATAAACTCGTTTTTCATATTCGTTAACAGTTGGGGAAGAAAGTTGATCTTTCCTGAAAATACTGAAGCAGATGGGAGCAGTGTGAATGCCAGAATATCCCTGCAAATTCTCCTAACATGAAACAGCTTTGGACAGTTCAGGACATCTGGAGTGAATATGGGAGAGGGAAATGAAAAATTTCTTGAATGTACTTAAAGGCTGAAATAGAATCACAGTGGCATAGACATGCAGAAACCCTGAATGAAATACACACATGGATATGGCAGAATGCTTAAAAGGAAGTCAGCCTGCTAGAAGCAGAACTATTTTTAGTCTTCTAATGAAGAAAGCAGCTGTATTTGAGAAAGCCAGTCACTCACTGCTTGGAAAAATCAGCTGGAACTCTTTCTGGGTCCTGGTGTTCTTGGTTGCGAGAGGAAAATCTTATGTGTAAGCTCTTTTAGCCCTGGAGAACCTTAAATGGCAGTCATCTTGGGTTTTGAAGCACAGTTGAGAGCTTCTTGGGAACAGATTCACAGACTTCTGTTGGAGCCCATGGTCACTTTGCGGTATTCAACCACTCTTGGAATGAATGCTTCTTTAGGAGACAGTGAGGATCTGGCAAAGTCCTCCAAGATGTACATTGAACATAACATTCTGCCTTTTTTGTTTTGTGCTGTGCTGCTTGTTATCCAGTGTTTGTTTCCATTCTGAGTTTCCCCAGAGCTTTACTGGGGTGCAGCAGTCTCTCCACTTCATCACAAAACCTCTGTTCTCTTATTTGTATAGTGCTTGTGTTGGGTATAGAAATGGAAGAGAGACACTTCATTTTGCTGTTGTAGTGAAATCCGAATTGTGAAAACTCACTGCTCTTAAGGTACCATCTTTGTACAGAATAAGCCCGTTTGTAAGGTGTGGTTGTGGTGGTATAAGAGAATATTTTCTGTCTTTTTCTGTCATGTTGCTGAGTTAAACAAAGGATCAAAGTGAATTATGTGTATCCTGGCTGTGACACGAATGGACAATAGTTATCACAAGGTCAAAGCCATCAAATGTGCTTGCTGGAAGTGAAGGAGACAGCTTGATTTTTCTGCTGGCTTGAGAAACCATTTCTGAACTAGTGAAAGTAGATGCATTTTAGAAGGCTGAATGGAGGGAAAAGGGATTTCAGCTTAAAGCCTGTGTTGAGGAAGCCTGACCACAGCCATCTGCCTATGATGGCCTGGCATTTTTAAATGAGAGAATGAGATTAGTGAGGAGGGTGGCTTGGTTTTGAAAACCTACTTCAGCAGGTGATCTATTAATTTTCTTCAGTGGGCACCTGCCCAAACCATCAGGAATTGGACAAGATTTTAAAGGTGAGAGAATGTCAGGGTATTCAAAAAGAAGTGTCATGGAGAGTGAGCTGCTGCCTGGGCTCTGTGGGTATACCTGCTCTGGGCAGCTTTGTCAGGCTTCTTCAGTCACTTCCAGCTCCCAGCCTTACATTTACATTCTTTTCTTGCCTGTATAATACATAAAGTGTCTTATACAGTGGGGAACCATTTTGTACGTAGGTACTTATATGCTCAAAAATTGGAAGGATGGAGGGAAAGGTTTGTAAGCTCCAAGAGGAATATCCTGACTTCTCCTTTTTCAGAAGGACTATGGCCCAGGGAAGAAGCTGATGCTCTCAGCCTCTTCCCATTTGCTTGCCACCTGCCACGTGTCTCCAAAGGGTTATCCCTCTTCAGATCTCCTGGCACAGTTTGTTGTATAATCGGTCCCTAAATCTGTTTCTGCTTGAGCAATATGGTTTTAAAACTAACCCCTATTACAAGTATTGAAAAGAGAGAAGATCGTTGACTGAATTGCATAAGGGATAATTACGTGAGTATTTACTCTGGCATAAGTTAGGCTGCCTGGGGGCAGTGACCAGCAGCTACAGGGGGCTTGGGTAGCTGGAGCCTCTTTGCCTGACTTGGGGGCAGCTGGAGCAGCAGGTCTGACCACAGCCTGTGCTTTTCACCACAAATATCTGAAGTTTTTAGCTGGTTTCAGTAGAGCCTGTTTTGCATAAACCATTTCTATTTTCCCATTACTCATATGTCCCTTTGTTAATAACATAATGTAAATAATTCTGTGCTGGATTTGGCATTCATCTAAACAGGTGTAACACTAAAGCAGTCGTAATTGGTTTCAGTGTTCGCAGCCTTCTCTCTGGCTGCACTTTCCAAAGGGGTTTACTTGTTTTTGCTTTTGAAGGCTCACTATTACCATAATTCACCCATCAGTCTGCTGCTTCTAATGTTAATTCAGTTTTATAACTTGGTAGGAGGCAAGATGAAATGCTTCAAGCTGCATCCTAAGGTTATTCTTCAAGTGGCCGGTGTTTTAAATCGATATGATGGGCATTGGCAAGAAGAGGTTTGTGATATTTATAGTCTTCAGGAATCTGTGTAAAAGCGAAAAAATGCTTATCCTCGTTCTGTATAAATACCACATCCAAAGCACACCTGTCTTCTGCCATGTGGGCCAGCTAATTGGTTTTTGATCTATTTTTACTGTTCTTAGCTGAAAGGCAATTTTTTGTTAAGTTTCACAGAAAGCTCTAGAGCTGTTTTAGGGGTTTGTAGCTGTGAAAAATAGCCATGGTTCTGTTTTTTAAAAAGCATTCTCAAGGAATAATTACAATGATTGAGAATGCTTCTTAAAAAAACAGAAGCATGTACATTTTTCATAGCTACACGTCTCTAAAATGGCTTTGTGGGTTTCTTCACATATTCAGGAAACTTTTAAAAATAAAAAGGAGCAAATCTATCTCTGAGCTTGGCAACAGATGAAGTTTATATTTCACAAGTATCTGAAAATGGGTTCCTCCCCATTTGCAGACACAGATGCCAAAGTTTTAAACTGACAGTGCAAAGTTTATATTGCGAGCTTTGTAAAGGAGCAAAGCAGCATTTTTCTGCCCCATGTCAGTCCTGCTCTTATGCATGGCTGGAATGAAGCCTTGTTGGACAGTTGTTATTATTGTTATTGTTTATGAATTCTTGTGGTTGTGCAGAACAGCAAGTCATCATTGTTGAATCGGGAACCGTAGACATGAAAATAGCAAAAAGGTTGCCCCTGCTGCTAAACTTTTGGCAGTATTTTGTATTCCATTCTTGTCTGTATTAAAACACAGAACGTAGTGAATGGGCCAAACCCTGAAACCCTTATTTGGTTATTATGAAAAGAGAGAGAAAAGGCTGTGATTCATTAGGAGGGGATGAATAAGAGGCTGCAGACAAAGTCTATGCAAGGTAGCTCGGGAGGTTCTGCTCCCTTGTCTCATAATAACCCAGCAACGCAAGGGTTGTCTGAGCACAGCAAATGGTGGCTCTGTCAAAAGTTATGCATTAAATAGTCCTCATGCTGGGGCAAACAAAGCAGTGATGTAAGGAGGTGTCTGCTGCTTATGTGATATATCTAAGCATGTATATGCAGAGTTAGTGGGAAAGGGAAGTCATTGGGATCTCTGGGTAAACGCATGCCTCTGCAAAGGTGACATGGGTGGAAATCATGGGATGCTCCTGAAACCAGCTACTTCAGAAGTTTAATTGGGAATTTTATGGGTTTTTTTAATGGCTGTACATAATACCTGGGGTTACCTATTACCTCAAACAAAAGGGGTCCAGGAAAGGGAACAAAACCTGTTGTTTCAGCATCTGAACAGTCTCTAAGTGGCAGGTTGCTAATCCTATTTCAGTATTTCGCCTGGAGCAGCAGGAGTTACAGATGTTTGCTTGCATCACCACAGTATAGTCTCTCATGATGGTGGTTTGTGGTGTTGTAATCCCACAGAAATTATACTTTGGCTTCAATACTTTGGCCTGTCTGGGCATGACTGATCATTATCTGCTCTTCAAGATTAGCTGAAAGTGCCTAGCTAAATCCTCTGGACTTTGTGGTAGAAGTGGATGAATTTGGAGGCTGGGTCTCTGAAATTGTCACATATGACAAGACAGTTTTGTTTATTCCATGTACTCTCCAGTTTAAATGGAAGAAGAGAGCAGTGCAGAGCTGGGCCTGTCTGCTTGGGATATATTCAGTTACTTAACTCATGGCACAGGCCATTGCAACCCTAGTAGGCAGCATTGCAGTAAAGGCCAATGAGTGTTGTAAATAACATTGGGAAGAGAGTTTTTTGTTTCCTTCTTCCCACTTTTAACATTAGATGCTGAATGGGCTGCACACGTGTGTTTGTGAGGGGGATTGTTCAGCTGATCTGCCTTGCGCTCCCCAGACCTTCCTGATCTCCCGTCCCAGAGAATCTCGATGATAATTTTAGTAAAAGGCTGTTCTAAGTGCCATTTGGCTCATCTGGTTACAGTCAGGAAGCCTCTTCTCATTATTTTCCTGGGATCAGATAGGACAAAAGTTTAAATATTAGCTCCTCAACTATTTAAACCCTGTGGCAATGCCAGTCTGCTTGGCACATAGTGTTGAATCTAGTGATAAGATATTCAGTCGACTGTTGACCCTCACAGCGTTGTAAGAAATACGCTGATAAATTCCCTGTTAGGGATAGGAGGGATGAACTGGCTCCTACGTTTTATGACAATTGTTAATCAAAAAATCTGTCAAAAACCTGGGCTTAGAGATCTCTCCTATCTATGCTGTTGCCCTCCAGTAAACCCTGGTTTCCTGGAGACTTCCAGAGTATCCCTAGATAAGCAGTACTGCAGACAGATAATGAAATAAGTTTAGAAAAAAGAGGTCTCCAGCAAAGGCTCCATGCCCGTATTTCCTGGTATCTAATTACATTTTTGTCCACTAGATGGCTTTTCTTCCCCTTACCTGAGACTTGACAGAGCAATCTGAATCAACCAAATGTAAGCCACCTAAATGATATTACCTAACGGTAACAGTTTAGTGAGGAAGTTCTAATTGCATACATCATACAGGGTTTATGTATCCTGTGATGTAAATTTTTCTACATGGAGCAAATCCTACTTACGTTGGCACAGAGAAAAATCCAAGTTAAGATATTTTAGCAAATTGTTTGCCAGCAAACAATGTTTGCTTATGATACAAATTTGTTAAAGACCACAGAGCACGTTCTGTGGCTATCAAGTCTTCAGCACTGACACTGCAAAATAATGTAAAGTCTTCCAGACCTTGTTTTGGTTTGATGGGGGGTTTTAGGAATCAGAAACAGAGGAGTTCCTCCCCTTACCCACCCAGCCTGTAGTATAATATTAATTAATGACATTTGGAAGCAAATTTAGTTCTGCAATTATTATAATTAAGTGGGACAGATGGGCAGGACTCTGCATTATGTGGCTTAAGCCAAATCAAATGGAGTGCCAAAAAAAAACCCCAACAACAAATAAACCCAACATTATTTACATTGAGGAAAGTCTCAGTTTTAGTGATTGTGAGAGTCCCACTGATCAGTGACATACTAGCAGGGCTGTACCTTTCCTGTTGACTTCACCAGGTGAATAAGATAGTGGCCAAGAGAAGAGTACCTGAATTAGTGAAATGTGTGGTATTCAGGTTATGACCAAAAAAAAAAAACCAACCCCAAACCAACAAACCCAACCGAAAACCATCACCACAAGCATTTTGTTATTATTTTATAATACTTACCCTCCTCAAAAATACATAACATGGTAGAATTAAAAATAATCCCCAGGCTGATGTTCACCATTTCACTAAAGAAAATATAAGGGAATTTGAACAATTTTAGATCAGTAACATGTTTTTAAGGAATGCACTTATACCAACAAGGCTGATGTGGATATACGCACTAGAGGAAGATGAGAGAACTTCTATCACCAGCTGCTATTGGTGTCTTCCTGAGAAGCTCAGCAGCACTTGTGATTTGATTTATTTCTGCAAGGAAGTTACCGCAGGAGGCTGCCTGGAGATGCAGTTCCTCAGTTCATTTTATAGCTAGTAAGTATTTGTTCAGTGTGAAACTCCCATTTCTAGCTGTTGAACCAGAGCGGGTCTTTCTTTTCCTGTCAACTTCCTGATAGCCACAGGGCGGGGGAAAGAAGTGTGTTCTCATTTCAGCATCCCTCACCCTCCTCCTTGCTTCTCTGGAAGATGAAGCAAGTAAGCTATTTCTGTTACTCATCCTTTCCTTCAGCCTCCTTCTTTAAGAATCTTCATCTCTTGTGAATCATTTCAGTGCCCATTCCTGTCCCCAGTTCTAGCTTTTGCAAGCTTTAGCATGAAATTAGTGGGGCTGCTAGTTTTCCCTGCATGGCATGGGGTCCCACTAGAGAATAGCTTGAGATCTTGGCAGTCTCCATCAGTGGGTGCTGGTTGGCAGTGCTGGGATGGAGGAGCAGCACAAGCACTGGAGCTTTTTCTCTACAGATTCAGGAAGCCAATGTCACATCAGTTTGCACTCAGTTTGAGCTTGGAAAAATGGGTTTTGCTGCCATAAAGTTTAATTTTTAAATTTTTCTTAACAAAAGCTTAGATTCTGTGGGAATTCATGACTGAGAGCGGTGTCCGCATTTGCCAGGGAAATCTTGCGACTACAAAGCATCTGAATGGATTTTTAAGCCCTATTTGATTAATACCAGAAGGATTAGCGTGTTATTTTGTTTGGTGACAACACATGAAAACCTCATGTGCTTTAAACTGAAGGGTTGCATTTACCTGGGTGGTGCTAAGCCAAGGTGATGAGATTCATGGTGTAAAAAAGCCCAGTTACGCTTATGGCCCTGGGGCATGGAGTTCTTCAGGCTGAGACAGCTATTGTGCTACCTGTCATGAATGAATGGGATGAAGGAGCAGGCTCTTCTGGCTCACAAGTGAGCTGACACAATTTGATGTTCTGAGTGTAGGAGGTGTGAAACACTAAACTAAGACTGCTAATCTAATGGTGGTCAGCTAAGCAGTTTGGTCAGAAATGTCAGGGGTAATACACAAGCACAGATCTTTGAGCCTTTTAGCTACCTTCTGCTTTCAGTTACATCAGTATAAATCCATTGACTTCCCTAGGGTTGCCACATCAGGCTTATTCCAGTGCTCGTGAGAGCAGAGTTGAGGGGCAGAAGGGGAAGGAGGAGGAGGCAAATGGAATAAAAATGCAGTCTGCAATTTTACTATGCACACAGTATATTCCCTTTAATGGGTTTCAACTGTGTGGCTTACTTGAGGATGTTCTTTCTGGCTGTGAAGCCAGGCTGTGAACAACCAGTAGCACCTAAGACCTTTGCAGTAGCACTAATGCAATAGAGGTGCTGTCATGAAAAACCTTCTCTAGTATGTGCATGCTACCGAACACGCAGTAAAATGAACCCATTTTTTTACATCCACCCTACTCCTACATAGCTGTCTGCTGATCATAGGCAGAAGAGACCGTGTGTGGTCCTCAAGACGAACTAGAGTATTCCAGAAACCAT
>JANHGB010041610.1:21129-41848 GCA_026283785.1 Coracopsis vasa
GGGCGGGAGGGAGGGGGGAATAAAAATAATTTTTAAGTAGGAGAAAAGCCTTAGCTCAGTTTAAAAATTGTCTGGGACATGATGTGTGGGGTTTCTGTCCCTGACACTGTGGGGATCTGGCACGCTGCTTTCACAAAGTTTTACAGAGTTTTCACTAAGTACAAAGGTAGTTGGGAAGAGCCGGGTCATGCTACTCTTCAGACTCACTGCAGCAACAGATCCAAAAGACAGTAAATAATAGCTTGGCACTCAGTCCTTACCTGTGCTGATCTAGGGGAACTCAGGATAAGGAAGCAAATGTTGATCTAAGCCTCCTATAATCCATCTTGAGACTTGGCATTGGCCAGAGGTCTCCTTTAACCAGTGCCAGTTATTAGAGTACTGCAGTGGTTGTTCCAAAAAATTCAAACCCACTTGCAAGTGCTCAGCTGGAGGTAGGCAGGTAATGTACAAACCAGCAATCTTAGTTCACAGTTCTTCTGTGCCACCATGCACTTCTCTAAAGGCCATGCTGAGGTCCTTTGCGCTTCTTCACTGTGCCTTTGATCTCTGCCATCTCTGTACATTCTTCTCTCCAGGTCAAAGAAAAATGTTTTTTACCACCAGGTAAATCTGTTAGAGAGATGTTACTAATCCAAACGACCTCCACTTTACGAAGGAAATATGGATCCAATTCCTTTTGTGCCCCTGAAATGCTGCTGCTAAACCTGTGCTATGCAAGGTCAGGGAAAACATGGTAAGCTAACAAAAAATATTCAGTAACACAAGAGCAAGATGATGTGCATGCCCCAGAAAGTAAATTTGGCTCTGCACAGAACATAAAAGGATTTGCCAAAATCTTTGTCTTCAATTGAAACACAGGTTTACGGTGTTGAAAGTAGCCATCCAGGTTTGACCTTAGGTTGGCTCAGACAAGGACTGATATTGCTGACCTGCTCAGGCCCAGACTCAGAACTGACCTTTCTCTGAATAACCCCAGAGACCCCCCCCAACCTTGACACCAAGATTTGTGACACACAAGACTTGCTGTGGCTGCCCTGCAGTATCAGGTCAGCTTCATCAACACGGTATCACCTTGCTGTTGTCTCTTTCCCTTCAACCCTGCAGAAAGATTGCAGCTTTTCTTCTCTGGGTATGATGGGATCCAGTTTTGCTTACACCCTAATGATCAACCGTGGAAAAAAAATGAGTGGCATATACCTGTTATGAATTAGGATATGCTGTTAGTTAAGCCTTTGAATGTGTGTTTAATTTTCAGGTGTATGCATAATTACTTTGTGACCCGTTTAGCATTTCAGACTCATTCCTTTCAAAGACGAGAAAAAAAGAGGTTACATCCAAGCTGAAATGAAAAACACAAAAGGTTTTTCTTTTTTTTTTTTTTTTTTTTCTGAATAATTTTTAAAAGGTTTCTGAACAAATTTGTTTTCTGAGTGGTTTGCTTTCAATCCTAAGATGACAACTGCCAGCAGCTGGCTGGGAAAAAGCAAAAGTTAGCCTGAGAAGTAATAAAACTCACATGACTTGAAACCGTACAATACTGAGCCTGTTTGTAACCGCAGCTAGATTTCTTTGTCGTTCTGGAAAAAATAGTGAAGTGTCTGGGGGTTTCTTTGTTACAATTTTTCTTAAAGGGATTTTCTCCTGGGGAGGCAGCAGCAGAAGGGATTTTTGTTGGTTACTTTTCTCTCAAAGCTTAGAGATAACAGGAAAGCAATATGATTTTGGCAGGAAAGTATCACATCCCGTGTTAGAGAATAAAGATTGTTCGTTTGATGATGTACCAAGGTAACCCTTTCTGGATGTATGGATTTTTCTATATGTTTGCATAGAAAGTCATTACAGCACCCTTCACCTGATAACTGTAGCACATTGTTGCATGTTTCTGCATGTCTTGCAGCTCCCTGGACAAGCTATTGATCAGGTAGGTCACTCCCTGGAAGCAGAAAGTCATTCTCTGAGCTTTTTCTTGGATGGGAGATAAGCCCTCTTGCTAGTCTACAACATGCTGCCTCCTCTCTCTCTTTGCAGAGAGCGTGATAACTTCAGAAATTGCTTGCTCCTTTCTGTTTAGGGTTTCCAGCCTGATACATCACAGGGAAAGAAAGAGAAGAAGGAAAAAGCACAACTTCTTAAATGGAGGACAGTCAGTTCTTTCCCTTGTCAGATTCAATAAAAGAAAAAGCAATGCTTGCCCAGCTCTACTGTTTCTATGTTGACTTCGGTGCTAAAAATTATGCATACCCATTATATTAGGGTTGATCTCTTCAGAGAGTGTATTTCATTCAGATTCATGTAACTATTGACTGGAAGCAAGGTTAAACTCAGCCTGTTTAAAAATTAACCCATTTTTAAAAAAAGTTGCATAACGCAGTAGCACTCTTCAGGCAATCCTTCAGCTTTCTAGCATCAAGTCATCTCTGATGATGTGCAGGCTGTGTTTAAAGGCAACACGTCCCTAACAGCTCCTATGCCTGCAAAGTTCCACACTGTTGCTTTAAACTGGTAATTCTCTGATGGTCTTTATATTGTTATAGTGTGAAAACAAGTATGCATACTATATTTCTGCATTTATTTTCCTGGACGCCATCTTTCAAATGTATACCTTTAAATGTGCCCGCTTCTGATTCCATGCTCATAAATCAGCTCACACAAGGGATACAGGAAAATGCAGGAAGTTTAAGAGCTTTAGGGATCCTCTGTCAAAAACACATCTACCTTCAAGTCTGCGTTTCATCTGTCAATGCAGAGGCAGGCATGTTAGGGAGCAATAATCCAAAGCTCATAGTAAATTTAAATCCCGCGATTCAGAATTAGCTGTGATTCCTGCTGTCAGGAGCACAGAGCTAAGTAAAGGGTAGATTTCTTCCCCTACTGTATTTTCATTCAGATTAATATTTAAGCCGTGCTGGTGGTTGTGTCCAGGAGAACAGTCAGTCCTTTTACAGCTATAAATGGTAAGAGGCTGGGTCTGTTAGAGCTCGCCTGTCAGCTGTTGGAACCAGGCGAGCACCTTGCTGCAGCTGGCCCCAGACCGAGCATTTTCATCGCGCTCCGGCTCTCCGCTCGCACCGGCTCCCTCATTGGTTGTAGCTATCGCCCTCCTTGCAGCGACTGCTGCTGACAGTGTATCTCTCCTCGGCTGAGATTACTGCGTATGACCTACTTTGAAAATGGTGTGAACCAAGGTTCACAAATTGTCTTGGAAGGATGCCACGGGGTTGGTGTGCAAACATGCGCGGTCTGGGAGGCTTCTGGCAGAGCAGGACTGACTGTCTCCGTGTCCTTCCAGATGCAGCGTGTGTTCTTCCACCAGCCGCTGCTTCACAATCCATCTTTGTGCTCTTGAGTGCGGCCTATTGATTTCCCAGGCAGGCCTGCTAGGTTAGAGAGCCTCTGGCCAATAAGTCCTCCGTGCCTTTTTGCTCTCAAAACAGCTGAAGTAGTAATAAAGATGAGTAAAGGGTTTCAGGCTGAGTTGTCAGCTGAAGCCTAGCAGTAGTAGTAGTAGTTGTAGTAAAAGCAGTAGTAGTGGTATCGGATACAAGTCACAAAGGAGAGCTAGGAGTGATATTTTATTTACACAGTTCATCTGCTTACTATAATCTCCTCGTTTATAGCATAATGTAAACTTGCAATTACCAAAGCTGCTTTCCATGCCAGATGAATGGTTTAACCTGTGTGTCACTCCAAAATACTGATAGGGGAGAAAATCCGACAGAAAGCAACAGCCTGGAGAATTGCAGCCTTAAAGCTGTACAGGTTTGGGATTTTTTTTTCCCCTTTTCCTTTTTTTTTTTTTCCCTTCTTTGTCTTCCTTATATAAGCTCTGTGCTGCAGAGGAAAGTTTCCACAGCCTCAGAGAGATCATATGCAGTTTCAAATCTACTTGAAAGATAAGGCTTGCTTTTTTTTTCTCTTTCCCCTCCCCAAGGCTAATATAATACATACCTACTCAGCACAGGGCTGCCTGTTATCTGATAAGATAATTAGCATCAGACACTAGGAGAAGCATATGTACTTTTAAAAAAGGAGCATTACTGAACATTCACAGAGGGAGTTAGAGCGTGCTTATCAGAGCTTTTCCATGCAGAAGGCTTGCACTAGTATTTGACTTCGGGTCAACAAGTCCTTTATTAAATTAGCAATGCAAATGTGTTTTGCTTTATACATGTGGAATTTAAGTGTGTCGGACAGCCTCCCTCTAGAGCACTTTGGGGCTTTTTAGAGATTTAGCGTGGCCAAGGGTTCCAACTTAGGCTCTGAGTATTTCTTTTTGTTTGTTTTGTCCTCTGTAAAGACATCTGTTCTACATGGCTCTCCACCTTGGCTGCAGTCCAGTTTCCACTGACTTCCATGAACTCCATTATGAAACCCAAGTGCAGTCCTCTCTTTGCACCAGGACCAGCTTGTGGCTCCTGAACACGGACCTGTAGCCTATGGATGCCCTTAGCCACATCTCCCAAAGCACTTGGCTATGGGGAGCAGCCACCACCTCAAGGGAAGTACACCTCATCCTCCAGCTTGTCCCTCCCCTGCTGATTGACAGTCACAAGTCCTTGAAGCCATGCTATAGCAGTTTAAAAATAGGGAACGCTGAGACAAAGACTTTTATCAGCTCTAAAAGCAGGATAACACTAATGCTTACCCTGTTTGATGTGGTCTTTGCTGGTTGCTAAATGACTGAAATGATCCATGGTGGTCAAAGGGGAAGAGGGCAGGACCTGAAACAAGAGCTTGACGTCTGACAATTGTCAGTCCTGTTCATGAAGCAGCTGGCCCATAGGCAGGAGCTGCTGCCTGAGCACGCCTGCTGGATCCTCTGCAGCAAACCCTTCTGGCCTGACAGTTATAATAATAAATACCGTAACTGTGCTGACATTTTGGCCTGGCAGGGTCTTTCATAAGTCTCAGCTGGGAGTGATTGTTTTAATGAAAAATCTTAATAGATAAATAGTTTTCCCATGAGTTGTTACTTCGAGCATAGAAGGCTCTGAGTTGTTTCTAGTGGTGGTTGTTTTCTTTTAATAGCGTATGTGGAGATTTCTGGAGGATGTGGCAGTGCTCCTCACCTAAAAGGTTCGGGGAGGACTGAAAGAAACTGTAGTGTCCTTGTGACTTGTATCACTCTGTTGTGAGGTGTGATGGCAATCGGGGGAACCTGGAGCCAAAGGGGAAGTAGTTTGTTCTGGTCCCCGTTACAAGGCTGCTGACGAAGAACAGTTCTCAGGCTACCCCAGAGGGGACCAGGGTATACATATGCAGACCCTGGTCATTGCAGGTGTGAGCATCAACTGCACAGGAAGTATTTCTCGTCAAGATGTTTTTCTAATTAATTGTAAAGGAAGAACTGGTCACTGATTCAAGGAGGAGGCAAACCCTTCCCACCCCTGTTAAGTCCTTTTAGTCTGACTGAAAGATCTGATGCATCAGCTTGTGCAGCTTTGCTCTCTAGGCAGTAAGCCAGTCTGTTGAATGAGCAGATCACAAAAAGGGAATGTGGTTGGAGCAGTACAAAGCAGGCCAACCCAACATTTCTTTTGTCTTTTGTGTTGCCTATGGTTTTAGAAAACATTTTGGAGTAACAGAACAGATCAGGGAGACAGAGATGCAACTACTGCCAGGCATGCTCAGCCTTCAACTCCTGGTTTTCTGTCTGCCTCCAGTCCCTCTCAGAAATGAGGGAAGACTTGAGCAGAAGAATTGAAAGACAGCCCGTGAGTAGCCATGACAGAAATGTTGCCTGACACAGACATGGACGCAAAGTACTGCAACATACCTTGCTACTGCCAGATACCTACTCATCTGACAGTACAGAAGGAGCCTAGTGTTGTTTTATAAACCTCAGCTGACACTACTCACCTTGTCACCTCTCTCATATGAGGTATCTTATTTCACAGCCCCTGCAGAAACATCCCAGGCACTCAAGCTAAATCAGGAGAAGAAATGTAACACGGTCTTTCTAGGTTTGAGCAAATGGGCATGGAAACAGGGTATATGGGGCATAAGTAAGTGGAATTTATGATGTCCTCCCTTTGATTTAAATCTTCTATCACAGCTAATGTGTGGTCTGGTAAGACTCATTCATGAATCTGTCTTTCAAAGAGTGAGATCCTACAGGCTAGCACCCAAACCTTAACTGTGTCGTCTGCTAAGCAGGTTGACAAAAATTAATCTCTAACATCAGCTGTGAGGCAGCCAGTAACTCAATCCCTGTCACTCAGATTTCAGGGTAGCACAGGGTAATGAGGCTGTCCTTGTAACTTTGGCTAGTGAAACATAATTATTTGTTGGATCACTCTTGATATTTGGTACTGTTGATCATCAAATGCTGCTAACCTGTGTAGAAAAGATGTGTGTATCTGTGGAAGCTCCATGAAATCATTCTGTTCCTTCTCCTAAGGTGGAGCCAGAGGAGTCACAAGCAGCAGTTGTTTTCCTGTGTCCAAACTCACCTCTGGAAGCTGAGAAGGCTTCTCCCATACACATGTGAAAGCATTGGAGAGCTAAGGAGATCACATGGTGAGCTGAAGTGCTTGCTTTCCTGTAGATGTTATCTAGGTTTTCATATTCCTTTTTGCAAGCATAATTACTGCCTTCCACTAATTATCTTAGTGACTACCTGAAGTTGGCATTGCAATGCAGAGCAAATGGCCAGAAGTGAACAAGACATGTCTAAGATCTCAGTTGAATTAAATAGCTTCATCAGTGTTACTTAAAATCACGTGTAAACCAATTTAACTGTGCTAGCTTCAGACCATGTTATTTGCAAATACCAAATCAGCTCCTAAATAGACTTAAAGCAAATCAGACAGGGTTTAACACTGAAATATGAGAATGTCCACCCTGTCTTCTATACCTGTTTAAGTAAAATGGATTTAAAATTATAGCTTTAGAGAAACTAATCAAAATTTTCCTAGCAGTTTAGACCTAGATGGCAACTGAGGAGTACTCTGAAATTCTTCCTTCTGTAACCATTCCAGGTGCTGAGAGCCTTTGATGTTTTTCTACCTCTGTGAATTTTTGGGCTTTAGTAGCTGTCCATGGAACATGCTCAGAAATAGGAAAGCTCCATCTCCATTTCACAGGGACCAGACTGTAGTCTTCACTTTGTTGGATGCAGTGCAGCTATGATGGTCCACATAAAATGGTAATTGCATTTGAAATCACATGCTCAGAAAACTGGAAAAAATGGGAGCAGTCTATTGGTTTACCATGCACACATTGCTACAGGTCTATTCCTATTGCTATATTGCTATTCCTAGGTCTGTTCCTATTGCTATAGGAAATTCAAATTTTGAAATTAAAAATTGTTCACAAATGTGTCCCCATTTTTTTTTTCTCTCTGCTATGAATGGAAGTTCCGCTTCATTGCATGGAGTCCTGGATAGGTTTTCAAATTTGATCCTGGAAAGCTTCCAAAGAAATGGCCTTCACCATTTCTGAGATTGGGCTTTCCTTTATGTTAGCACATGAGTGCTTTTCACAGAAGTGACAAAACTGTCAAGTGACAGAAGGATGCTTCTGGACACAGGACTTTCCCAGAAGCAGTATCTAGACTGAGGAAATGTACTTCTACAATGAATAAGATGTCTGTAGACCTCGTTGCTTTCAGAAAATATCAAACTCCCTCTGTAAGTTATAGGAACACACAAATGCATGTGTAACCCCTACAGGATTAATCAAACTCTTTCTCCTGTGGGGTGCTAAGGAAGGAAAAGTGTGAGAGATTATTGTTGCTATTTTTACATGCTTGGGAGCTGCTAAGCGATTATAATAATGGGAGTCATAAATTACTTCACCAATGCATTGGGAGACGAGACAGTGAACTGACTCCTTGGAGAAATAGAAGATAGGTATTCTGAATGGCAGGTGCTGTAGAGGAAAGGGCTCAGGCACTGGGAGACGGAGACTGTATGGATGAAGCTGGGTTTCTGTTCTGCTCCCCCACTTTAACTTGTTTGTGGTGCAAGCAAAGCAGGCACTGCATTTGCAGACTGCGAGTTTGGTGAAAGCCTTTGCACCTGCTACCTGAAGGATGGTTCAGTAAAAGAAATTCAAAAGTTTATTCAGTGGATGCTTTTTTTCTTTTGCTGTTCCCAAAAAAGCAGCTCATTCATATGCACTTGACAGCGAGAGGTAAATTTTCAGTGCAGTGCAAGGTGACTTAACCACATGATTCCCAGGAACAGCAGCGGGAACGCTGCAGCAAAATCCTCACGCCGAGGCATGTGAAGACGTCTATAAATGAATCCACTGCCCTGTGGCAATGGGAATCCTGGTCAATGAATTTTGTGCTGAGTGCTGAAACAAATAAAATCCATGCCACAAATCTCCTGTCTGCAGCACTCTGATTCTCTCTCTTTGAGATTCTGTGCAGACTTCTTCCTGGTGCATTGCATTAATATTAAATTAACAACACACTACTCACATGGAACTTAAATTCTAAAAAAAGCTCACATTATGCTGTAAGCCTTTTATTACAAAATAATAGCAGTCGTGAGGTTAAAGTTTGTTCATACAGTTTTCTATAGAACATCTGTACATTTTTTATGGAGGATAAAAGCTACGTTCCATGTGTAGCTTAGTCATATGAATATAGATAATGAGTAGTTTATTGAATTTCCTTTTAGATTTACCATTCGCTTATATTCATATAACGCTTGCAAAATACACCAGATTTTTGTAAGTGGTGCTTTCTTTTCAGAAACACTAATTTCTCTGTCAGTGTTCTGCAGAGGATGTGACCTGATATGAAAAGGACCTATTCCTCTAGGATTTAGCTTGTAGCTAGAGGCATAAATCAGAGATTCTCTGAAGTGGATTGTAATCCACACTGGAGAGAATAAAGAGAAATCACTACGTCCATATGGAACAGGACCTTAAAAAGCTTTATGAGGACCACATTGACTGGAATACTTACCCAGCATCCCAGCCATGGAAGCCCGCACATGCTTCAAAACCAAACTATTTCAGGACTTTTGTGGCCTTCCATGATGCAGAAGCTGGACAGAATTTTTATTGAATCTGGCCCTAAATAAGCAAAAGAATTTTGTAATCAGTGCATGGTTTAACAGGAAGCCAGAGAAATTCTTTTAATATTAGAGTGATATGGTGGGAAAGCTTAGCCCTATATATAATCCTGGCTGCTGAGCTCTAAAGAAATTTGCCTGAAAGCAAAACTAGCTGGGAGCACAGCAACCTCCTAATTAACCTGAATGGGAAAAAGGTATGTATTGGAATCTCAGGGGGTTTTTGCTGTGTATATATAAGCCATACCTTACTTTTCAAATGCTGATCCCTCACCCCACAAAAATGTTTTCAATATCTTAAACAGATTCAGTCCTTGAATGCTGATCCCCCTCGTCTTCTTCCCATCTTGTAGAAGCACTTTCAATTATTGGTAGAGAACTCTATATACAGTGCCAGGCTCCTTAATGCCATTCCAGGTGTCAAACAGCAGGGGCTATTAGAAAGCAATATGTAGCAATCCTCAGCCCTGACGGTATTTCAGCATTAAGCCTAGCTCCTGGAACAGTTGCTTGCGGTATTGCCAAAAGTCTTAGAATTAAAGCTTTGTTAGCATTGATATGAAACAGGCAAGTAAGTGACCATTGCATGATAGTCTAGTTACAAAAGGACTATATTATGTTGTACTATAAACTTGAAATCATCCCAGTGCTTTCCAGTTAGCCTTGTGTCGTGGCAGTCAGCAGAGTTACTGGTAGGGGCAGGTATTCTAACTGCAATTGTGTTTTCTGACCTTGAGATTTTACTTTCATGTTTTAGATGCAGTCTTGGGTAGTGTTAAAAAATATCCAAAGGGGCATTGACCAACAGCCGAGAGCATTGTGGAGATCCAGATAAGTGGGCAGGGCTCATTTGGGGTCTAGATGTGTGGATGTGAGCTCATTTCTTTAGCTTCAGAGTATACCTGTAAGTGATGATGATTTCACCCAGAGCAGCATGTAAGCATTTCAATAAACAGGGTGTGCATTGTGTAGCAAAATCAAAGCAATGCAGTAATAACTACCCTGCAGCTAAATGGATGCTTTTTCCGCAGCTGAATCCTTAGAGAGATGATGTAGTTTTTAGTCATTCATTGCCATGTGACTTATTAAAACAATTAACAGGCAAAAAAAGTGGTTATTTTGAGTGGTTTGGCGGAGGCTATACAGAGTGAAGATCAAGCGGAGTGAGTTTCTACCTTTGGTAGCAAAGTGTGTGAAGTGGCCAGAGTTGTGGTTCTCTCCTTAACTCCCCTTCTAACTCACTGTTTGACCTTGGAAAAGTCCCCTGGCCCACTCAGGGTTTGCAATTCATTATGAACTTGAAACTCATATCAGCTTCTCTAAAAGATTCACAGGCTCTCTAGGCAAACCTGGGTCCAGTTCTGGGGTTGAGCCTGATGGGTTTATAATTTGAGCCCTGTGTACACAAAGTTTGAGGTTTTGACATGTAACCAGATGAAACATAATGGTTTCAGCTGAGTTTTGCTTTGAATTTTTGGGTTCAGCTGCACTCTGCAGTTAAAGGGAAGGCCTGAAGGTGGTGAAGCTAACTGGAGAAACTGTCCACTGAGGTTTTATAGGGGAAAACCAGACAGTTTCACTCAGTCTGATTTAAAAGTAGAGCCTTAGGTGTATGGTTTATTTGTGGTTTTTACATTCAGTGCAATTGCCTGTACCTTGTTCCAAGAGGAGAATATAGGAAAGGCAGGTGTGTAGCATTAAAAACCTGCAAGTTGCCCTTGATGGAAGATCTCTGCAGACAAACCTGGAAACATTGTGAGTGACAACACAGATTTTCCCTTTTTGAATTGATTCCTTGCCTTGCCTCCATTTCCTCCTTCACAACCACCCAAACAGTACAGTGCAAACAAAACTTGCAGTGGTTTCAACTGTAAGCTACCCCAAGACTTGCAGGATGGGTCTCTTAGATTTCCTGATGGGCGGCAAATTTGTTAGTCTGGTCATGGCCTCAGTCAAAATGCACCTCGTGTCCCTTGTCCAGATTGCTGTGCTTGGGTCCTAATTTTCTAAACAGATGCGTCTGTCTCTGACTTGTAGCTGTGCTCTGGACCTGCAGATCCTTTTGAAATCTGAAAAGCCAGTGGAGCCTGAAATCAGCTCTAGTTTGTCAGTGGTTTAAACTCATTTCCGTGCTTTAGTCCTGTGGACACTCCAGCTTATAGCCCACGCCTTGACACACAGCTAATGTAGATAGCTAAATAATGCAGGCTTAGCAGAAGAGGTTTCCGCAAACAATTGCTATTTTCTTAGGCAACGGGTTTCAAGGGCATGAGGGCTGGATGAGCTCTGGGCCACAATTTGTTCAGACTGTATTTGCACCACAAGCATGGAAGCAATTGCCAGTGCTGCATTTAGCTGGCCACCATGGGCTGTATCCCAGTTCAGATGACACCCAGGAACTTCCCCCTGGCTTCTATGCTGGAGGGACCCTCAGAGGTCAGGGCCAGTGTCATCGCCCCAATTCACACAGCAGTTGTGCAGGAGAAAGGAGCCCGGGGCCTTTGGGGCCAGCCGGCTCTTGGGGATGCAGCCAGCTGCTCCCCAGTGCTCAGGGGGGAACTTTGGAGGGCAGAGCCTGGCACTGCATTGTGTAACTTTATTTTAAAGAACTAACTGTGATTTTTATATGGAGCATTTGTGTGCCAAAAATGGAGCTCTTTTTATTTAGTGAAATATCCTTTGGAAAACGGTAAAATCATGACAGGTTTTCATATTTATTTTACATTCAGTTCAGGATTATACACGATCAGCTTTAGGGCCTTGTAGGAGCCAAGAGAACATAAAGGTTGTCAGAAAATTGGAGGCTTTATACCAGGCTGTTCTGATTTAACTGGCAGACCATTTAAAGTTACCGAGATTTGGGGAGAAGCAGAGCTTTTCAGAAATGTCAATCTTTTGAGGAGAGTGTTGCAGCTTCTGACTGGCACCCACTCTCCAAAGTACTGACCTCAGCACCAGCAGCAGAACAGCAGCAGCATCTTTAAGCTCTATTTTGCTGTTATTGTTCAGAAGTTTCCCCTTTTTTGAATAGATAAGTTTCCCCTGGAGATGTAGTAGCATCTGGGCTTTCTTGCAGCTGAGTTTAAAGCCGCCTGGTTCCCCGAAATGAAGTGACAGCTTTTAGTCTTCCACAGGAACGTGTGAATGTATTCAGGTTCATTTATAACACACAGAGAAGAAAAATGATATTAGAGGGGGGAAAGAAAAAGGGGAGGAAAAAAAAAATCTTTGAGGGCTTCATCTGCCCAGGCCGGGAAGTAGTATAGTGCATCCACACACTTCAGTCCACGTGAGCAGCGTAGTAATGGGATGCACACACACACACACACATGCACACGCACACAAACTGGGATCCTTTTCAACCAGTCGAATTATTCCTTTGGTTGAAGGTATTTTTCTTAGTTCTAATAATAAAAGCTGAAATCTGGGGTTAGTGCAACATACAAAGATAGCCTTTGATATACACCATGTGGGTTATGTTGAACTGTATCCAGTACACAATGACCACATTGTTTCTCTTCTCTTTTTTTTTTTGTTTCCACAAAAGTATAAAAGAGCATCATGCTAAAGACAGCACATTTTAGTCTGAAGTGGAACTGGCAAAGGATTTCAATGGAAAGTTGATTTATTTCAAGGGATTATGGGAGTCCAGGGATAAAGCTGGCACCCGGCCACAGGGAGAGCCCTTGACCTAGAAGCAGGAACAGTTTTCAAAGCTGTACATGTACATAACTGAGCATAACACTTTAATTTAGTGCAGAGCATAACCTGAATTCCTTCTCTGAGGGAAGATGAAAGAAAGAAATTTTACTTCTTAGTAGGACGTTAGAAGCTGTATCCAAAGCTCTTTGCCTATTTTACATCTTATTCTGCAGCATTGCAGGAAGCAATTGTTTGTGACAAAAGGCCACTTTCTTCCCTGCTTAACTGGGAAAGCAAATTGAGCTGCCAGTCATAAAACCAACTGGATACAGAATTAATTTGCTTTTCCTGATAGATGAAACAAGTTAACAGGCCACTGCAGGTTACTCTCTGAATCAACATATGAAACATAATTTCATTGTCTTTCCTCCCCCCTTCCTCTAGGCCTTGAGCGGTAATTATAAAGACTTCAAATCTCCCTAGTGACATCAGCTGGTTAAAAAACTTTGGATCACAGGAATAATGTAACCCAGAGCCTGCTTTCAGCAGCATTGTTCACACTCCAGAGAAGGTAATTCTATACAAAATATTCTTCTGTAACTATGCTCTATTAATTTTAGTGGTAGTTTTCACTAAGCTTTACATTGGGATTCACATCAGCTGGCCTATTCCTTAGTCAGAAGGTACAAAGCATAACTGCAACAGAATGAGTCTTTATAATGATATTTTGGAGCATTTCATGAAGACCATGTATTATATCAAACGTGCCATAATAATTGCATTTACTAAAACTTCCTGAGCAGTAATAGGCTTCTAGCTTGGCTGGCCTTGGAATCAATCAGAAACTTCAGCCGCCTAATTAAGTGCTTTATTCTTCAGCTCTTACTCCGGCCAAATGCCCACAGGCGTCTGTAGGTATCTGACCTGAATCAAGGACTCTGGGTTCGAGCCCTGTGTTTCCAGACAGTGCGTCTGACTGATACTGCAAACCCGCGAAATGCCAGATGGTTTCAGCATATTACATAGCTCCCTGTATGGGCATCCACCGACAGTGTGTGCCTTCCTGTAAAATTTCACATGCTGAAACAACTTCTTGCAGTGTGGAGACAACACTGTGCCTGAAAACAAAGATTTAATGACATTGGCGTTGCTCAGCCTCTTGTCAACTTCTGGTCTGGGAAAAATTCTCAGCTGCTCTAAAATTAGAAGATAACGTAACGCTGGCTAGAATCGGGCACAGTCTGGGCAGGCTTCTTCATTATCAGCTTCCTTGTTGAACTTTAATCCTTATTTTATGATCCTTCTGCTGGTTTAGGTTTAGCTTGCATCATGGGCACAAACTGCCCATCGTGGCAGATTTGCACAGTGATTTTGTAGTGTGCCTTAAAATGAGACTAATGGATTCATTTCACTTGTCAGCCATAGTGAGTGGAGATCGAGAGCACTTCCCACCACCCGACCTGCGGGTGGGTTGGATCCCATATAGGAGAGTCATGGCAGTCTGAGGGGCCTGGGCAAGTGGTCCTTTTGCTATGTTACCTAAAGCAATCTTGACTGCTGCTATCAGGTCCCCTTGCATGCTAACTAACTGATCTGCTGTTTTCATCATAGCTTGCATACAAATACCCTGGATCTCTAGGGAAATGGGAAAGAGCCACAGAGCCAGCTCTGTGCAATGGTGGGAGCCTCCTTCCTCAGTGTACGCATACACCCTTTTGTCAGGCTCTGGAGGGCAGGCCTAACCCTTTGCATTTCCTGAGCTAAGTCTTTTAATGCTGTGAAGTTCTCTGAGCACCCAAACTATGCCTCTGGGCTTGCCCTGAACTAGCACTGGCAAAACAGATGGGGCTGGTTCCTGCTTCACTACTTAATGTAGGACAGAGAAAGTAAATTCAGCTCTCAGAAAACAGCCATTCAGTTAGTCCTGTTTCCTTAATGCATACAGTTGAGACCTACATAAGGCAGTTTTACCCATGTGTACCTTTGTTCGGCTCTGGCATTTGGGTTCTAGCACCAGGTACTGTAGGAGATGCAGACAGTGCAAATGCATATGATAAAACCTGGCTGCATTTGTCATGCAGAGGAATTTGGAGACCCCCACCCAGGAGCCCCATGAAATACAAGGTATTAAATCCTGCCTGCAGATAGATGATAGACTCTTTTTCAGCATATCTGTTTCTTCCAAAGCCATAAGAATCAGGCCTTGCAAGCTTGACCTTGATCTAAGAGGCACAGAAATGTCTTCCAGTGCATGCTGAAGAAAATGATGAACTGCTAACTCATTTTACCCCTCATGCAGGTGATGGGCAGTTGCATGCATTTGGTAAGGCCAGCTTTGTGCTCACCATCCCCACCGTGATGTTCAGAAATTCCTGAGAGGCTGCCATTATGGGGCAGGACTGAGCTATGTAACACAGTGTACATCTCTTTACCCATGCTCCCCCATAGTCCTCCATGTTCTTTCTGAAGAAGGTTTAGATTTCAGATGTCACAGGTACTCCAGATGTTGCTGCAGACCTTGTAATCCAGGGTATTTGCCCTGAGCACATGCTTCTGGAGAACTTTGTGTCAGGATTTCATTAACAGATAGCGAGGACAGGAGGAATGCATTTTCCTTAAAGGTTAAAAAAAAACCCAATCATCTTTGTGTGTGGAATGCTCTTTGCAGCCAGGTTACCAGGGACATCCTGTGCAGAAAGCTATGCTTGAACTCATTTTCAGTTTATGTTGTAACTCCCCTCCTTGGCATTGGTACCAGTAAGTTTGTAATCAAATACATGGCAGCTGCACCACTAGGCCAGCAAGGTCACTTTTGATTCATGGACCTGTGTGTGGTTTGGTGGGGAAAACATAATTACAAAACCTCTTGGAAATGGCTGTCTTGATGTGGCCAGGCACTGTACCGGTAGTATTTATATAGCATCTTTTCTACCAATAGAAATTAAAAAAAGGAAGGATGGAAACACTTTCTGTTGCTTTTACACAGCAAGGAAACGCATAACTGATTTTACTGTGTGTTGCTTGTAATTATTCTCTTTCTTATCAACTAATTATAGCAAAGAACAGGAGAACTCTGATGACAGTAGCATTTACTGAATAAAATTGTAGTTACTTTAGTTTTAGTGAATAATTTATCTTCCTCAGCTTGATTTACTAATATCTGAGTTGACGAGAGTCCCCATTCTGGGTATTCAATTTTTAGTTAGAGAAGGATTGTTTGGAATTTACAGTTTAAGTCTGAGTGCTATTATTTTGCACTGTCAAAGAGCATCTGTTACTGTAGATAGCTCTTCATAAGTTAGCGACATGAAAAAAAAGCACACCAGCCACGTTAGCGGCCGGTTTATGAGCACCCTGCAGTGTTCAACTGTGCAAAGGGGAATTTCTTTTGAAAGGGCAGAAAATGGAATTGCATCAGTGAACTCTCCACGGTCATCTACAGTGGGATGAGCCTGAGTTACCTGTGAAGGACTCATTCACACCAGCTGTGCAATCAGATTCAACACTCTGGTTCTCTGGGTGGGGTAAAATCCAGGCTAAAATTTGTTTGTAGGCATTCAATTGTTACCTGATTATCACTACAGGCTTCCTAGGGTTTTAACCACAAGCTTTCCAGCAGATAGCCTATGTACTTGCTGCTTTTATAGGGCAGCCCATAAGTAGGCTGTAATTGGAAAATCTGAATTAGATATAACTGTGTGCAGGCACATTCTAGCGTAGCTTTCATGGTTGGCTTTGCCAGTATACACAGGACCAAGCCATTTCAAAGCATATTGGAATGAATGTTTACCTTGTGACAAAACCCCTAACTTCTTCAATGAACCCTCGCAAGAGGCCTGTCGTATTCAGTGTTGGTTATGAAGCTTTACTTCTTTTATGCTTGATTATAAGTCTTAATTTCTGTTTCTTTGTTTGTCCGCAGAGCACAGTAAAAGCAGTAGTTTATGAAGCTCCTTTTCTCTGTACCTTGGTGGAGAAGGCAAGCAAGGGCTCTCATCTCATTGGCCCAAATGATACCGTACAAGGTTCTACCACTACTGACAAGATCACCACCCTTGTCAGTTGTGCTACAGGTTTGAACTCATAGATCATACCATCACCACGAGTATAATGCCTCTTTCTACAGAGAAATTAGTTGTGTCCTCATAGATCAAAATCAAATCATGTACTGACTATAGGTGCATAGCTGTGTTCAGCCTGGGCTTCCTGTGCAGCTCAAATTGTAGCCTAGCCAGCCTTAACAGCTAGCTAGCCCATTTTTTTATCATTAGTTTTTGGAGTAAAGCTGGTTGTCTGAAGTCCAGAACACAAGCAGCTCACGTTGATCGCAGCTGTGGTTGTGGTTCCTCATAGGTCTAAGCAATCAGGCCTTACGTTACCTGTTAGAGACCACACAGCTGGTTCATGACGAGTGTTGTACTTTTTCCAGCTACTCACAGACTCGCAAAAGTATGGAGTTTAGAAGAACATGAAAAAATGTCTTCAAATGAAATGAAGTTTAAATAACAAAAGAACTGTACATTGCTAGTTGCATCAAGCATTTATTGTTCCATTCTACCTCACGTTTCCTATGATATATTTTTAAGTCATTGCAAACTTCATTAAAATCCAAATTCCACAATCTCCCCCCTAAAAATGTGTCCTTTGCCTTGGAGTTGCATTTTGAGAAGCCTATTTCTTTTGTGTTACTAAAATGCCAAGATTTTAATGGAATGCTTTATTAGGTTTCCAAATGCTTCTGGCCAATAACAAGCAAAGTTCAGCTCAGTAGTTTTAATCTCAGAAACATCAAATCTGTTTTCCCCGCATGTGAGAAGAGCCATGCAGCTCTTAAGAAGATTAAAGCTATAAATTCTACTGTAACAGGGGCCAATGCTTTCGCAGTCCAGATCAGGCTGGGTTATTTTATGCAAGTTTTTCCTCATGTGAGTTTTCAAGGCTATTGATAGCCTTCAGTTTTACCTGGGCTTCCCTCCACCCCTTCCCCATGCTCAGGTATGCTATTTGTTGAAGGTGAATACATTATTTACATTTTCTTTTTTTGTTCTGCCTCCCTGCTTTATTTTAATGTTAAGAAGCAAATCATATCGTTTTCATTATCAGCGCAGCTCACAAAACCATCTGTTACTCAAAGACATCAGGATCAGTAGTCAGCCACCCTCTAAGCAGCTGTAAATCTAGGGTGCCTATACTTTCTAAACACAGAGGCTTTTACATTAATCTCTTGGACTTGCTGAGTAGCTGGTGTGGTGCCCAAACACAAGTAAGTAAACTCAATTAGTAAAAATAGACATGATGTGGCAGTTCAATATATGGCATTTAAGCATGTGTGCTACAAACCAGAAGTGCTCAGTTCAAGTCCCAGAGATTCTGTTTTGTAGATATGATTCAGTTATTCTCTTAGTTACCAACTGCCTTGTAAAAAATAATAGTAGTAGTATTTTTTTTTCACAAAGATGTAGCACTGCTGACATTTACACTGGTGTAAATCTGGAGAAACTCAGCTGACTGGTTAAGGCTCTGGATGTTCAACCCTGAAAAATTGTGTTTTACAACTGCCGCTTGAAAGCTAGTATGCAAACCAGCTTTAATGTGGTTTATATATGCAGAATTACATGGAATGTACTATTATAGGCAGATAAACATTTGCAAGAAATAGATACTTTTTGGAGCTTTGCTCTTCATAACAGGGCAGGCCTGGCTACATTAATGTGCAGCTTAAGACTTCAGGGAAAGTCTCCTTCTTTACCCCCTTTAGCAGTGTAGCAGACTACACCTCTTTTTTATGGCAAGCTGATCAAAGACAAATTATTCAAGCGCAAGTTCTCCAAGATCCCTGTGCTCCGCTGCGTTAACAGAAGGGCTTAGGTCTGGGTGTGGTGTTCTTGACCTTCTAGTCTTTTGTCTTTTCAGCCTGTTTTACTTCCTCTGTCTGCCCAGTTTTAGCCAGGAGAGCGATCTAAAGAGACCCTGTTTGTTTTCCGTGCACATTATGATAGGCTGCCATTGTGTAACGACATACAGTATGCAGGATAAAACACCCTGCTTATTATAGCGTAGTTAAAAGGCCTGTCACTATTTCCATTTCAAATTCCTATTTTCACGAGTTTACTACTGAGCCGTAACAAATTGCAGGCAGGAAACTTGGCAGTCGCATTCCCAGCCTAAGAGCAAATTCTTTTACCAACTTTAAATAAATAAATTAATTAATATTAATGGCATGTGCTCCCAGCATGCAAAATAAAGGAGGTTTTGTTATTGTTTTGGTTTGGCTTATCCTTGAAACAAAAGATGAAGATTAAGGGGAGTATTTACATACCAAGCGTCCCTATACAAGAGTTATACAACAGACCAGCAGCAGTGTTACCAAGTGATGGAGATGATTATCTGATGGGCATTCCTAATTCCCCTAAAAGGAATATCAATACAGAAGGGCTATTAATCAACACATACAAGAATAAGCTGGGAAGAGTAGAAGAGAGTTGTAGATCACAAATATTTACAATACCAACAAACTACAGCTTGATAACCACAATGGGTGAGAGTGAAATTCTTTGGGGTTAGCTTAAAAGGAACAAACATCAAACCAAAACAAAACAGTAACACCGCAGAGCTGAAGAGTTTGAAGTGGAATAACTAATAGGTGAAACATTTGCAAGGTAAATATATTTTCAGTGTATTTAACAATCCCAATTTTAATTATACAGGCCTGTAGTTTGAAGTCCTGAAATAAGTAAAGAACAAATTTTGGTCTGTTTTTGTCCAGACAGCAGAGAGTTCAAGCTGGTAAATGCTCCTACCTTATCTTTCTTATCACTGAAGATTTGAGCACTACAAGGAATCTAGGAATCGTTGACTGTAAACTACATGAATTCAACATGCTATTAGGGAGAAGGGCTGCTAGAGGAGTCGCAGATTCAGCAGAAGCAACACACTGGAACGTAAGAAACCCAATGAATATTTTGGCTAGTAAGAAGCATTAAAAATGCTAATATATAAGAAATAGGCAAGTCCTCAGAAAGCACAGTAAGTAGGGAATATCAGGGTACAGTTCTTCAAAAGCAGAATAAAGGGGCTTGGTGGTTGTTGGAATTTCTTCTTTCATTTTTGTTTCTGGGAAATGATAATTTTTGTAGGTTAATCTGAGAACACTGTTATTTCCCCTTTGGAGAAATCTACCTTTTTGCCCCATGGATCATTTGCTATTTCTAAAAAATCAGCTGGTCTCAAAAATGCAGTCTTTCCTCAGGAGATAACTGTTCTAGAGATATGTCAAATATTGACATATTTGAGTGCATCCTGTACTGCAGACAACATAACCTGTGTGTGTACGTTGTAAACTGCTAGAGAAGGAAACTTGCCCTTACATAACTGATTTAAGCATCTAGTTCAAACAGGAAAGGGGCATTAATCTTCATTTAGGGATCCAAGGGATTATTACAATATAAAAAAAGACTGTAGGAAATCACCACAGGGATAACTTTAATGAGAAGGCTTTAATTTCCAGATACATCTCACAGATTTTGTGATCTCGTTGGAGAAACCTTAAATGTGTGCAAGGTTGAGATAAATGTGTCTTGGTTCATTCAGATAAATGTTTTTGAAGGCCAAACCATGACTCCTGTATAAGTTGAGCCTTTCAGGAACTCTGACAGAGCCTGCAAGCTCCTCTTTTGCAGTTTTCAGGATGATCGCTACAAGGGACTCAAAGGAACTGCTCAACTTAGTGACTCATGTTGAACCAAAAGCTTCTGGGAGCATTCCTGGGAACCTCTGATACTCTGAACAGACTCTAGTGAGAGACAACACTGAGGCTTGCACAGATTATAAACTATGCAGGAATTTCTGTACAGCTGATAAACTCTGTGCAGGACCCTGTGAAGTATATACCTTTCGTAACAATACCTACAGGCTCTCAGAAGTATGGGACAGCAGAAGTTGGGACAGCAACCACTGATATACAGTACTCCCTAGCTCTGTCCCCCTCCTCCCACACTAGGCACATGGTTTGACTTCTGCTCTTTGTACAACACCAGTGAGAGGAG
>JANHGB010041612.1:0-14252 GCA_026283785.1 Coracopsis vasa
GCCAGCATGGCTCTATTCATTATTTTTTTTAATAAGAGTGGGGTGGGGAGCCGGTGAGGAACCCGGCTTTCTTGGGTTCTTGGGGGTACGGAGCTCCCCGCCGGGCTGGGGCCCTTCTCTCCCCTCGAGTTAGGGGTAGGGCTGGGTTGTGTATGTGAAGGAGGTTGTGCCAGGGCTGAGGGGGGATGATGTGAGCTGGATATGGAGGAGCCCGTTCCTTGCGTGGAGTGGTGTGAGCTGCGAGTGTGGCGGGGCATCCCCCCGCGGGGCAGGGTGGCTGCACCGTTATGTGCCTGTAGCTGTTTCTGCTTGAGGTGTGCGTGGCTGTACCTGTGTTCCGTTACCTGATATTTGCAAGTGAGTTTTCTAGGCCATAACAGACCTGGAAAATGCCTGCTTTTGCTCATCTCAAGTAATTTCTTTCCATGAGCATCTTTCTAAGCAAGTTCTATCAATGTGTTATCAAGCTCAAATACAGTGTTTGAGCAAGAGAAAAAAATACTTTATAATGAGAGAGATCATAGCTTGTGTAGGTAAAATCTAGTCTACAACTTTCTTTGTAATCATGTCTTCTGTTTTTTCTTGTCTCAGGTGTAGAGCTGCAGCACTGCAAACATGTCGATTGGAGTGCCTATTAAAGTCCTGCATGAGGCTGAAGGCCATATTGTGACATGTGAAACCAATACAGGAGAAGTTTACCGAGGCAAACTTATTGAAGCTGAAGACAACATGAATTGTCAGGTACACCTGCTTCAGGAGGACAAAGGGAGGGCTCTCTGCACTGTGCCTGGAAAGGCTGATAGCTAGCTTGTAGGCAGCATGATTAAAAGACAGTTGCTTTCATTCTTAGGATAAAGCAAACTATTGCTGCGTGTATACTGGCTTACTGTAGTGAAGTGGATTACTGAGTGCTCTGAAGAACTTATTCTTTCCAGTTTCAGAGTTGAATTAGGCAATTCTATTAATATCAGGGTTCTTAAAATTCTGTGAACAGTGTTTCTGCTGGAGTTCCTTATTTAAAGACTCCGAGTGTAAGAATAAGCAAACCTCGATTTAAGCAATTAAAGCTTTTTTTGGATGTGTATTGCTTTAGTCATCCCAAGAGGACTTAATTTTGATCAACTTTAGGCAAGGTATTGTTGAAATCAAAATGCTTCCTTGATAGTTAGGACTAGACTAGGTTAAACAATTGGTTTAAAAGCCGATAAAACTGAATCACCAACTGGGGAGAAAGCATAAGTCATAGGTCTGCTTAAATAGCAGCAGGCATGTGTGTTTAAATTGTCCTGGATCCTTGTGTCACAACTCCAGATGAGAAAGCAGCATGCTTGCAAAGTCTTTGGCTTTGGTACCTGAATCCTGACTGTATATTCTGCAGACAAGGGAAATAGGATCACAGACTGTGTTAAAAGCCTCTGTGAGCACTGACTTATTTTTACTTTCCAGATGTCCAACATAACGGTGACATACAGAGATGGACGAGTGGCACAGCTGGAACAGGTCTACATCAGAGGCAGCAAGATACGGTTTCTCATTTTACCAGATATGTTGAAGAACGCTCCTATGCTAAAGAGCATGAAGAATAAAAACCAGGGCTCTGGAGCTGGGAGAGGAAAAGCAGCTATTCTCAAAGCTCAAGGTATGTAGTTTGTTTATGGTTCCCTCTTCCCAATTTTGCTGTCAAAGAATTGGAAAACTCTCATCTCTATCACTGAGGACATGTAAGCTGTGAGAAACAAAGATCAGTGGTTCATGCGTTGTTTTTCTGCATATTTCATCTTATGGTGGGAGTCAAGACTCCAGCTGTCCAATTACCTGCATGTATAATATTGATGCTACAATAATTTAGATACAATGAGTATCCTTATTAAACAGGGGCTTTATATAAAACGTTGACTTGTATTTTCTAGTGATTGTGGCCACTAGTTGTTTGGAGTATGTAGGGAAAGATTCAGGAGTTCTTGATAAGCTTTTGGAGAAAAACAAACTGATATTAAGATAGTACTTAACCTACTGAGAAGCTGTAATTACTAGCCATTCTGTAGTTCACTCTCATTTGTACCTCTCTTGGGAGAGCAATGTAGTTATAACAAGACTGAGTAATAATTACGGGCTGCAAAGTCCTTGGTTAACTTTAGCAAATGCAGTAAGTTTATATGGGGAAATAAAATCTGCTGAAACATTCCGAGTTCTGTTGCACCACCTATGAAGAGTGTGGGATTTTAAATCTCTTGGGCACACAGATTTGTGTGTCAGCTTAGAAGGAACACAAAGTGCGTAAGTATTCACTTCATCTGTTCTAAGTAGCAAGTCTGTGTAACTGTTAGTTGTGGTTCTTATCACAAACTTTCTTGCTGTCACAGCACTTTCTGAACTTCATAGGACAGCCTTGTTTCCTTGCTTCTAAGCAAGAGACGGAGTGTTGCTTATGTTTTGCTTGTCAGTCGAGATGAATAAGCAGTTATGTCAAATTCATGTCATCCTTGATGTTTTCTTTCTTCAGTGGCTGCCAGAGGAAGAGGCCGTGGGATGGGCCGTGGCAACATCTTCCAGAAGCGAAGATAATTTTGGTCTTGAACAACATTTTTTTTTCACTGGGGGTATTAACTTGGTTACATGTGTATTGGTATCAGTCTTGCTTAATAAATGTTTCTGACAAAAACTTGTCTGCTCTTGCATGACAGGAGTCTTCCTGGGCAAATACATTGTAGATCGATTGCAAATTTAAAACAGCTTTGGAAAATAGTGGACTTGATTTTTACATTTGACTATCTTGTGTGATGCATTGACTTTTAAAGATCACGTTTCCTGTTTCTTGTTTAGTCCTGTTGTCATCCGTTCTCTAAAGAATGGGAATGTATTTTTTTTGAGGAATTTTTAAACAGTACCTTTTAAAGTTGTATTAGCAGCTGCATTTGTGGAGAACACAGTGAAACAAAGTTTCCTGAGAAGCAAAGCGCGATGTTCTTTTGCTTTATATGAACCTACAGTAGACAGAGGTCTGTCTATCTTCAGATCTGTACTTTGAGCTTGTATTCTTGTGTTTCTTAGTTTTCTCTTTGGATACAGGGATAATTTTTCATTAGGAACACACAGCTTTAATAGCCTGAGTCTGTATTTGCAATGAAAATTTCGAATCCTTAGTATTTTTTTCCCTCTGCCTGGGAAAAGAAGACAATATAAAATAGGCATTTTCAAGGATAAATTTGACATGGTTTGTAAACTTGTAATGCAGGTATGTGGGAAAAGCCTTATAAATGGTTATTCATTAAATACAGCTCAATACAATTGGCTAATCTTCTGAACAAAACTTAGGATCAACCCCAACTCTTGGTCTTAACCGTCATACAGATCATCAGCTGATCTGCAGGAAGCCAAATGGAGTTGAGTAACTGAAGTTTTTTTTTCCTTAACATGTAATTGTAAGAACATGTTGTTCTTACTGACTTAGATGGTTGAGAAGTTTAAGTGAAAGATTTCTGTACCTTATCATATACTTGCATACAATCAAATATCAATCTGTACTTGTACAGAACAGCTAGTCTTGCTCTTATGCAGTGAAGATTCTCCCTTGTGTGCAGACATGAAAGTTGATCTTATGTATTTGTTGAATTGTCTGTAAATAAAGCTGTACACCATTAGGAAAATCTTGCTACATGTTCTTCTGGGCAGTCATGATCCTAAATATTTGCATTAGAAAGCTCCTAAAATGTGATTAAGATATGCTTGAGCTTAACTATAAAAACATTGTCTTACGCCTAAACTGAGGAATTTATCCAAATGAGAGGACAGTTTTCACAAAGCCCTGCTTCAAAACATGGCATATGAGTCACGTTCACACAGCAGTAGCGCTTTCCTGAAGTCAGCATTTCCAACTTAAAACTTAGCAATTTGTGGCTTTAGTAATGATATTAAACATTTCTTTTGGAAATGTGTCATTCTTCAAACTGATGGTCACTCCGAAGAGAACTGTGACTGGTGTTAGTTCATCAGGTAATTTCCCTCTGAGAGTCTGTGTAAGATACAGGCAAGTAAAACTGCACTGGTCTGTATGCAAACTACAGCCTTTCTCATCACTAGTAATAGCAGGTCTTTGTACTGTTCGGAGTTCTTAAATGAGTTTGGTTCTAGCTCTTCCTGTGGGAAAGAAGACATTCTTACAGGATTTCCTCCCCATGCTTAAGGCCTCTGAATTTCACAAGACTTTTCTGAGAAAGACCATCTTAACGTCAACCTGAAGCTGAAACCCATTTTGAGTCTATACTAGATGCCCGCTGGGACTGATGGGTTTTAACACACAAAGGAGAAAATAATTCCAACTTGTTCTTTTGTACCACGGGCTTCATAGTAAGAATTGAACTGTCTGCTTCTAATATCCCATGCTAATGCCTGGGATCTGTGGAGATGGATTGGTAGGTAAGTATAAGTACTTGTTGACATCCACTGGCTTTCCTTGTTGCCATCCACTGGCTTTCCTTGTTGCCAGTAGTATATGGTGGTATATTAAGGCTATTTGAAATATGTCTTTTATTTTCAGTCTGTTAACTGTCTTTTATTGCTTTTCATACATCAGGCTTGTGATTATGCTGCTAGTCACGTTGGAATTTTTGTACAATGGAGTTATGGTCAAGAGGAAGAGCAGGAATGGCACAATACGAATACTTTCTGTATAATGAGTCAAGTATCTGCTGCAAGATTTTATAGGATGCTTCTTCAGCAGCTAGAACTGCCTTCTCTTCTAAAGCAAATACCTAATAGAAACCTGAGATTAATTAGTGCCACAAATAATTGCCATAAACAGTGTAAGATGGAGTGTGTGTGTGTGTGTGGAAGGATGGCAAGCTGTTCTGCTTAAAGGGTGTCAGCTTGGCCATGGCTGGGTGACAAACGAAGTTACTGCTGCCTTGTTAAGTAACAAGAGACACAAGAGGTGCACTTGCAGTTTGAGCACAGAGATCTCACTTTGCCAGATCTCCTTGGCTCTGGCTTCTGCTGGATCTCCCTGTAACCTCTCAAGGAAACCAGTGGTGAGGATTGCCACATCTTTTTTTCTTTGCTGGGACTATCCAGTACTTCCCAGCCCTCAAAGCTCTGCATCCTTTTTCTGTAAAGCCTCCAAAAAAACTATAAATATGTGGGAAAATACTTAAGCCACAGATGGGGAGCTTGGCTAAAAGTATTTTTGGGAAGAGATTCAACATTTTGGCAAGTCTGCAAATCTGGCCCATGGGCTTTGTGTATCGGTGTTTCCTTCTGACTGTTAAACAGCATGCATTCTTTCCTGAAGGTTAGATACTGGCAGGGGGAAATGGCAGCACATTTTGACCACTGACTTCTGATGTTTCTCACCCCTCTATATGAGTGACTGTCACTGAGCACACAGCCATGAAACTTGAACTTTATTTTTTTCCTGCCAGCATTGCCTTAGCTTTGAAGCTTTCTTTAAAGCACAAAACATCTCTAATCCATGTTAGCTTTGAAGAAGATACTGGATTTTGCATAAATGAAAAGCTTTGCGATTAGGTTGAGGCTGAGTCTAGGATGAGCTGCTCATCCTCTTCAGAAAGGTAATGTGAATTAGTGTTGAAAAGTTTGAAGTTTCCAGTTGATAGAAATGTAAGCCCCACCACAACAAACATATCTCTTAGCAATTTCTGACTGTATCAAATGATATGCTAGTTTGTTACAGGCTGCTTTGAAGATCCTGTGTGTGAAGTGTGGTTTATCATTACTTGCAGTGTGCTACATCTGAATTTCCTGTACGTAAATGATGTCTCATCCACTAGATGGCTCTGTCGGAAAGAAAAGAAAATACAAGAATCCAGAACCCTCTGGAAGGAAAATAGTGCAAGAAATGTGGCTTCTGCTATAAAATCCATGAACTCGGTACTGTTACAAACTGCAGCGTGAAAATAGCTTATTTTCTTTGTTATTCCATGTTGCCAGAGTGCTAGCTTCATACACAAGTCAGGTTACACCAGCTGTTGTTGCTGTGTGTTTCCCTGGCACTTGGCTAGTTAGGTGGGTGCACTTAGGGAGGTTGTGCAGATTTCTTGAGTTCAGCAACTTAATCTGTTTCTCTGAAATGGAAGATGCTGGCTCTGGTTTTAGCATCTTCCCTTATTTTTCACCTTTGTTTTTTTGTTACAGATCACATCATTTCTTTTCATTCTTTGCCATTACTTTGTGTGGGGGCTTGTAAACATCTTCCTGTTCAGTGGGTTCAGGGCTCACTGTAGCTTCCTGCTTTTGACAGAGAGACAAGCTACTGGCCTGAAGCTTTGATGTGAACTCGCCACTTTGATATCATCAGTGTAGATGCCTTTGCAGCACTCGTGTGGGACAGAGATGCTATATTACAGCCATGCAGAATGAAATGTGGAGAAGTGCAGGTAGAAATTCACCCACTCATCCTGAGTCATTTAACATAGAGATGTCCTATTTCCTCTTGCTAGTACAACGTGAGCAAGGATGGAAGACTGACATCCCAGTGGAGTAATTATTTGGTAAGGTAGAAAAGGGTGGAATTGTGAGGTCTGCAAGAAAGTGTCAGTGATTTGGTCTCTTATTTCTCAGCCACGGGTCAAAATGGAGGAAAGGTTCTCCCAGGGATTTTTGGTGTTTCCATTCTGACAGACCAAAAACTAGACTTGCACCTTATTGCAGCTAAGCTGATTTCAGACAGTAAGACGTAGTCTTCCTCCTCACACATTAGGTAAAACTAACTTTATGGAACCCTCCTGCCTTCAATGTTTCTTTGTGAGGCAGTAGGGATACACCACATTAAAAGCATGGCCCAGACTAGCATTAAAACAAATGCTGATATGGGCAGTGTGCTGCAGATTACTTTGCAAGTAAGATGATGCTGTTCTCCACCTCTTCATCCACTTAGGGACAGATCATGCCTGCTAGTGTATGAAGTAGCCAAAGCAGTGCTTGTCTGCAATTACTTTCCCAGATCAAGTTGCATTTTAACTGCTTCAGGTGTCCTGTTGTTGCCTGATCCTGTAATAACAGTTCTTGATAGTGTCAAGAGTATTTTAGAGGTAATGGATAAGGAAGTGCCACCCTTAACTGTTCCCAAAGACTAGGGCGTGGGATTATTTAGTTCAGTGTGGAGGCTGACATTAATGTGCAGCATGACCAGCTTTGCGGTGGTTTACTGCACCTAATTCAGACATTTAATGGGAAAAGTATTCTGGGTTTGTGTGTGAATTGGTTGTTCCTAGTAGACAGGCTATTATTCCTGGCACAGGACCAGTCATTGCATAAGCAAGCATTGTGCAGCCCTCTGCTGCTCAGCAGAGACTATCAGAGTCTATGAAAAGTGGAGATTTTCCAGCATCATTAATTCAGGGGAGAATGTTGAAGCCCTGGCAAAGAAACAGACTGTATCCAGAAGATGTGTAGTTATGCTGGGAGAAATTAAAAGAATGGCAGAAAACCACTATTATTGTCCTTTTGTTTAGTGAACTGCTTGCAGCGAGCATTTAATTTGTTCTTCCTTTTCCCTTGCCTGGGGACTTAAAATCTGTTGTCTGGTTGGGGGTTTGCCCTATTTTCAGCTCAGTGGAGAGATGCTAGCACATCTACTCCAGAGCAAACCACTGCTGCTTGTAAGGCAAAACTCCTCTCGTTTTGTCCCACAGTGCCTAAAATGTTAACAAGGAGTTGGGACAGCACTCGGCAGGAATATCAACAGTGCTAGGCTGGCGATACAAAGGGAAGGCAATGGGAATGCCTGGATTTGCAGGAAGATGGCGTTATATGGAACTGCCCCTTTAGCTTGTTCGTGGTTCCATGCTGTAAAGTACCCGGCTGTCACTTTCATGTGTTTTTTGTTACAAAACTATTACTGGGTATAAAGACAAAGGGAGATGGAGGACAAGTCACAAAGAGTTTCAGACTAGGCAGATTTGGGCCCACAACTCCTGCTGAAACCAATGAGATAAGTATTTTACAGTACTTGTCCTTAAGTGACAGGCCTCACAGTGTCCCTGGAGATCAGGGACAAAGCCTCCAGAGGCCCAGTGAGTGTTCTAACTGCTGGATCATCTCAGAATTGATGGTCTCTGACATCACCTCCTGCATCAGTCTCCTGCTGAACAGTAAGCCACTTAATGGTGGCTTAGTGGAGCAGGTACTTAGGATATTTAGGCTGCTTTGCTGGAAGTCCTTCAGTGGCATCTGAAAAAGTGCAGTTTTGTTGTTTCTGTTATAGCTGTTTTGTACCCTCTTTCCTAATTTCTCTGCTCTCCTGCAACAAGTATAAATTCTCCTTGTTTGGCAATTCCAGTAAGGACTGCCTGATCTGTGCTACACTGATTTATTTTCATCCTTTTTCCCTAATTCCTCCTTTAATTTCATCCTTAAAGGACGCTTAAAGATTAACTGAATGTTACCTGTGAGTGTATAACAGCTGTGGGTGCGATCCTGCTGTGAATTCTTGTGATTTGGCAAACACATTTACTCACTATAGGTAAAAGTGATAAATGTCTTTATGGAGAGCGCGTTCAGAGAAAGACATGAGATTGTGAAACTGGGGAAGAGGTTACAGCCTCTGCCTCTCTTCTGAAGGTTTATAAGGAAGTTGCTTGACAAGATAACTGTACTACATTCCTTGCAAGGATATGAGGAAGACAGTTGGCTTATCAAATGATCTTGATTACCATGGTAAGAACACTTTGCAAATCGCTCTGCCCAAGTGCAACCAGAGATGATGATTAGAGGATTAGTCTTATTTATAATCCTCCTTTCAAAAGACTTGATTGTTTTCAGGGTAGAAGCCTCTCCACCCCTCTTGACAGAAGAGAACAGACCTCTGCAACACAAATGTGGATTGGCTTTGTATTCCAGTTGTGTGTTGAGTGCAGTTTGCATCTATAATAACAAAGAAGAGATTTGTTGTCTAAAACTAAGAGCTGTCAAGGTTGTTGCACTTAGGCTTTTTGGGGAGACGGGGTGAGTTTTTTGAGAGGCTGGCAGTATTTAGCCTTGCTTTTGGTGTATGTTTCAATTCTCTCTTGGAACATGAGGCTGAAACTAGTGCTATGGGACACGCTGATCCCCCAGTCTAAGGGTTACACTGGGATAATCCCAATAGCAGCCTTAGCTTTACTTTAGCACCCTGATCCCCAGTCCTGCTTTGTGTCTTGGCTGCCTCCCTCTGAACCCCAACCCCAGCGATGGCTGCAGTTGTGTTACCCACTGGGGGTCTTGAGGCACCCACCCTCCCTCCTCAACAGGGAGAGAAAAGATGATGAAAGTGCTCGTGAGTCAAGATAAAGACAGGAGGATCACTTTGATCACTTACCTATTGCTGTCACAGACAACACAGGCTTGACTTGGGGAGAATTTGTTCATTGCCAGTTAAAATGGGTTTGGATAGTGAGAAACAAAGACTAATTTAAAACAACACCTTGCGCTTTCACCTTCCTCCCAGGCTTGGTTTCACCTCTTCAGCACTGACTCCTCTACCCTCCCTCCCAACATGGCACAGGAAGGATGGGGACTGGGGGCTGTGGTGGGTCTGTAACAGGTTGTCTGGTGCTTCTTACACTGCTCCCCTACTCCAGTGTGGGGCTCTTTCAGGGCTCCACCACGGCCACCCCATGGGCTGCACGGCACTATGGTGCCTGGAGCACCTTTTCCTCCTCTTTCTCTCCCTCCTCCTCTCACCTTGGTGTCTCAGGGCTATTTCTTACACTTTATTACCTCAGCCCTCACTGCCAGGAGGTGTTTTGCCCTTTCCTAAATGCATTTTCCCTGAGCTGCCAGCACCGCTGGAGCTGGGCTCAGCTGTGCCCAGCACAGAGGCTGCTACGGAGCTGGCTGGAACCGGTCGGAACCGGCTGTGCCCAGCGGAGGCAGCCTGACCTCTCCTCAGAGCAGTGCCTGCAGCCCCGCTGTCACAGCATGGCAGAACGTCCTCTCTCCTGTGGGACAGCAGAGGTTAGTGATCAGGCATTGTGATTTCCTGGCTTGACTTAGTTTCTACTTAGTGAGAGGCGGCAGGAACTGCAGGTAGGAGCCCGGCATTACCTTCTTCCTGCTTTAAAGGGTCTCACTGCGTGTTGCCATCAAGGAGTCTCTATGAAGGTCTTCGGAAAACCGCCAAAGCCTGGAAAGGCAGTAAGTGCCACTGGTTGAGGGGCAGATCAGTGAACTAGTAACATTGCAAAGGGACTGCAACAGCACAGGCATTAGCAGTGCAAAAACTGAGGTGATGATGCTGCCTTTTCTGCTCCTGACCTTCCAGTTCAGAAGGTGACAAAATGGCCGATCGCTCCTGTGGTCCTCGCACTTTGGGAGGGAGGAGGTTTGGGCATTGCCAGGCTGGCACAGGCAGGCACAGCACAGTCCTCTCTGGAATACTCATTTTCATTGTGGAGCTGAGGGATGGGCCAGTCCAGGGCTGAGACCCGGGAGAGGGGACCTAAGAGCTGGAGGTGCTTTGGGCTGTTGTCTCTGAGTATCTGCAGAGCAAAGCTGCTCCTTTGGTGTCCTCCATTTTGCTCTCCTTCAGTTGCAGCTTCTGAAAAACTAAAACCCCCAAAACTGTTGGTAAAACGAGTTTGGTTCTGACATGCTCAGTTACTCAGTTGCAGCAAAGTTCAGACAAAGTGCACACATCAAACTGCAAACCAAAAGATTGCAGGGGATCAAGAACAAACCTCTGCTCAGAAGTCTGATGTGGAGACCCAAAGGCAGGTGCTGCTGCTCATCCAGGAAAGTGCCTTTTTCCAGTTTTCTGTGCCATGTTTGTGCTTGGTGAGAACCCTGTGTGTTTCAGGGGATTTGCACAGGTTGAATAAGGCCCATGTACCTGGTGAGGAGTGAGTGAGCAGCTGCATGGTTCTGAGTTACCCACAACAATAGCTTTCCAAATGCTTCTCATCATTGTATCCAGCCTGGGACAGATTGCCTTGAAAATGGACTGTGAGGAATAATCCTCCCAGAAGCAGAGGAACTTGCTGATCATTGGGCAGCGAAGTATCTATTCTCTACCCTGGTGACATGCCCTGTGTGCTAGCTAAACAAACCTGATGCTGTCGGAAAGATCTGTCAGTGTTTTTGTGGTTGCTTTTGAAGCCAGTTTGGGTGCAGCAGGGGAGTGCTGGGATTTGGGAAAGGAGTAAATGCATGTGGAAGAGAAGCTGACTTTCCTCTTCACTCTTATCCTGGGGAAGAGTTACTGTGTGACTGTTATGTTTCGTGGCTATTCTGGTTTTGAATCGGCATCACTGAACTCTATTCATCACTTGAATACTATCAAGTCAGAGAGGAACCGAGAAGATTCATGATAGAGTACTTAGTGTCTCGAAGTAGATCAAGTTGTGGTCATGGCTTCCTGGAGTGCTGGCCTCTGCTAAGAGTGTTCCGGTCTGTTTTGTTTTGTGAGCTACCTCTTGGCAGCCTTAAACCAGCTACTGCATTTATTTCAAGAGCACTTCTTTAATGCCCGAAAACTGCAAAACAGATTCTTTTGTCCGTTGATAATTGTCCCCAGCAGCTCAGAGCTGGGGTGTCTGCCAGTGCCCTGGAAGAGCATTCACCTGCTGCACTGTCAAGATAGTACAGTGAGAAAAGTTTATATTGCAACATACTTTTGCCTCTTCTGACCTGTGAAACAAACATGATCTGGTGATGGACAGTGATCAGTAAAGGCAAATGTTTAATCCTCTCTTGTTTGCTTTAAGATTAAATAATTTCTATCTTGGCATCTGTGTCAGCAGCTGTCCACCAAAGAGCCTGTGAGCCTGCCCCAAACAGTGCAAGCTCCTTTATCTTCCAAGTGCTTCTGATGAGGAATGAGTTGTAAGTCAAAAAGTTGAAAAAAGAGCCCTGTGTGCAGAAGTGAAGGGGATTGACAGATCTTGAAGTGTGTGAAATAAAAATAGATCAGACAAGCCTGTGCTTCCAGGTGATTTTTGCATCCTTACCTCACCAAAATGATCACCTGTTATTTAGAGTTACAAAACCAAGAGAGGCTTGCGGTGGCCTCAGTGCTAAGCATACTGCCACCTGGAGCATTCTAAGGTGGTTACCCTAGGTTTTGTGGTCAAAGGCTGGGGCAAAATGCAGGATGGAGGTGTGAAGAAGGTGTTGTCCAATTGGGTAGGGAGGGAACAAGTGCATTTCTGTTTGGGTAGCTGAAAAGGTCTGGCCTGTTCCTCCTTTCCTCTGCTGTCTGGCACCAATGCTGCTCAGCATCCCCACATAAATGCACCTCCCTGCGGTTGGGCTTTGCAGGCTGGCTCTGTTAGCACCTTCTGCTGCCTGCCTGACCCCAGCTGGCCATGCTCACCAGCATTGAGAGGTGAGGTACTGCCCGTGGCCCTGTGAGCATGCAAGGGGGCATCCTGTGAAACTGCCTGTTGTGATGGGTGCTGGGGAGGAAGCTGCTGTGGAGATGGGAGTTCACTGCCTCGTACCCTGCCACTATGCAATGGTAGATCTCAAAAAAGACTCTAGGAGGAGGAAGGTTTTCTGGGGGTACTTTATAAAGACTGGGAAAAATAAGATGGTGGGAAAGTGTGGCATAGCTTTACATCTGGTGATCTCTTGTTCCAGAAGCCTGCTTTTGAAAGGTGTGCTTAAGTATCTCACGTTGAGATCTGTTGTGAGACTATCACTTGATGAGAGGTCAGAGGTGGGGAAAGGGCTATGATACTACTCTGTGCAGCTCCAGCTTCCCCTCTGCTACATGACAAAGGTCCCATCAGAGGCTGACGAGCTGCAACATGCACAGATAGGAAGGCTGGGAAACTACAGATGATGGGGTGTGCTGCTTTAGGTAGCTGAGGTTACAGCCCTGCACCAGCAAGTATGGTACTGATGAGAGTATTCAGTATGACAGGGATCCATCTCTCCTGCTGTGTTATCTAGCAGGAGACAGAGGCTCACTGTAGGGTAGCCATCCCCTGATTTAGGAGCATAACTAAGCTGGTCCCTCTGGTATCAATGAGAAGACCTGAATTAGCAGCTCATCCCTTTAATCCCCTTTGAGAGCACTGAGCTTTCTCATTCAGTGCAAGAAAAGGCTCATTTGGGTTTGTCATCCTCTCTGGTTTATAAACTTGGCCTTTATGAAACTAGCTTTCTCTGTATTTGGGGCTGCCAGGCCTGCTCCTTGAGCATGCTTCTCATCTTATGGGGCACTGGGGCACTTTACAGCTCTGAAGCTGGATGCACACCACTGTGCTCACAGAGTCCCTCATTGTCAGTGCAGTCAGGAGCTAGCAGGGAGCAGCTGGCTATGCTGTGATAGCTTCTCCACAGCTAAGTTGCAGCCTAGTGGAGCTTATCCAAGCAGCAGTGGCAGTTTCTTAAGCCAGGACCTCATAATTTGCATTTGCACATATTTATTCACAATCAGTTCTCCATGGGGAGTTTCTACGGCAGAGCAACCAAGTGCATATGGAGGAATAAACACAGTCCTACAGCTGCTCAGCTGAACCAGTCTGTTTCAAGCCATGCTTTATCTCCAGCTCCTGGAGTTGCCAACTGGCAGCCAGGCATCGTCAGGGATTAGTACAGAATTCCCTTGCAAGGGACTGAATGTCTCATCTCCATTCTGCTGATTAGCAAAGCACAGCTCAGACCAAAACCACAACTTTCAGCAGGGCTGAAAACAGGCTGCGCAGATCCTCCCTGGGGCTGAGTCAGCAGCTCTGCAGGGAAGAGCTGTCAATGGTGGGCTGCAAGCTGGGGGTCTTTCCTCGTTTCAGGAGGTTGCCACTGTTACGGAGAAGCTGTGAAGATGTCTTGATGCAGAGCCTTACAGGGACAGTGCTCAGTCAAGTACCAAATGCTCAGCACCCCTGCTCCCTCTTTCTAGATATGCCACTGACTCACCAGGTGGCTCCAAGCTTTCATTTAAAATGCTTCATGGCTGAGTTTTCTTCTTGGCACAGAGTGCTGCTCTGCTCAGGCCTTAAGAGTTTAAGCAGATCTTGCTGACATTTGAAATGCTTTTTATTTTTGGTGAAAGGTATTTTGGAAGGAAAAAAGAAAAAAATAGTGTAATCTTTTCCACAGTAGGATGGGAAACTGAGGACTGAGCCCAAAGAGTGGTAGTGAATGGACTTAAATACAGTTGGTGGCTGGTCACAAGTGGTGTTCCCCAGAGCTTAGTATTTGGGCTAGTTCTGTTTAATATCTTTATCAATGATTTGGATGAGGGGATCAACCACACCCTCAGTAAGTTTACAGAGGACACCAAGTTGGGTGGCAGTGTTGGTCTGCGGGGG
>JANHGB010041612.1:14640-37278 GCA_026283785.1 Coracopsis vasa
GGTGATCATCTGCCTGTACTTGGCACTGGTGAGGCTGCACCTCGAACACTGTGTTCAGTTCTGGGCCCCTCACTACAAGACAGACATTGAGGTGCTGGAGTCTGTCCAAAGAAGGGCAATGAAACTGGTGAAGGGTCTAGAGAACAAGACCTATGAGGAATAGCTGAGGGAAGTGGGGTTGTTTAAACTGGAGAAAAGGAGGCTCAGGGGAGAACTTACCTTTCTCTACAACTACCTGAAAGAAGGCTGTAGAGATAGGGGTATTGGTCTCTTCTCCCAGGTAACAAGCAATAAGAGGAAATGTGCCAGGGTACGTTTAAATTGGATATTACAAAAACTTTCTTCCCCTAAAAGGTTGTCAAGCATTGGAACAGGCTGCCCAGGGAAGTGGCTGAGTCACCATCCCTGGAGGTATTTAAAAGACATGTAGATGTGGCACTTAGTGACATGATTTAGTGGTGGACTTGGCAGTGTTGGGTTTAACCATTGGACTTGATGATCTTAAAGGTCTTTTCCAACCAGAACGATTCTGTAATTCTATCACATACCACAGTGAGAAGTGAAAAGTGAGTTCTGAGAAGAGGCAGCTGGTGAGCTCTGGAAGCAGCATGGCTTTTCCCTCAGTAATGGGAATGGCCACTTTATCAGCTCTGGTTTTCCTTTTACAAAACAACCGCATGCTCCCCAAACTCAGTCTTTGCTGCAGAAATGACTTATTCACTTCTAGATTCACTAGAAGGGCTAAAAAGTGGGTTTGGATGACAACTGTTGAGTGGAGAATGTGCTCGCTTCCCACCTTGGATTGTGCTGGGGTTTCGCTATATTCGCATGCCCTCTTCCTCATCCTCCTGGCCAAACATCATATTCTGGCTATCTCGGGGCCTTTTCTCTTCCTCCTCCACTGGAATGGGGCAGCTAGCACCTGGCCCTAGGTCTATTTGCTTTACCCTCTTACATCTTTTGCTTCTTTTTGTCAGATGGACAGACTCTACAACACTTCTTTTTGCAAGTTAGCAACATGAAGGACATGAGGTCCTCCTCCAGTGACTGGAGTATGAACAGGACTGGCTCTAGCATTTGCAGTGTCAAGCTGTAATACTCAGTACAGTGTCTCTAAACCCAGCTTTCTTCCTCAGGAGACTGGATTTACTGGGGCTTTTGGTAGTTGATCCTGTCTGATACTATCCAGTGCCCTCACACTGTTGGTCCAAAGGGGATAAGTCACTTGAAAAATATCATTGATTTTCTTCCTGCAGAATCTGTAAAATCAGCAATGAGCATGAAAGGTGTGTCTATTTCATGTGGATTTGTGTGGCTTAGTATATGAGAGTTGCTTATATGTATTGAGACTCCCAGAGAGAATCAGCAGAGGTAGGCAAAGTTACCATTGTTAATTTAGGAGGGCCAGGATTTACATGTTTGTTGTTTGGTTTGTTTTTTTTTAATATGTCTAATTTCTTTAACTTTTCACTCTTTTGGAAACATACCTGCTCTCTGAATTCCTGTGAGAACAGATAACTGAGAGGACTTGACTTACCAGCTAAAATGTGATCAATTTATTTGTATCAGCACCTTGCAACACTTAAGGGTGGCAGCCTACCACAAATGAATAGCAACATTTCACTTTGGTTAGAGGGATGAACCACTCTTACTGATGTGAATGGCAGCACTTGCTGCTCCTCTCCCACACTGCTCAGCACTGTATGAGAACTCCTGGTCTGTATTCTTGCACTGTCTGGGGTGCTGCAGACAACCCGAATACCCAGACTCTGTAGTGCTTCACGCTCATGTCCAAGAGAACTGTTTATTATGTTTACATAGAGCATGAGCAGTGTGGAAAACACTGGAAATATTGCATCGGTGGTTTGGGGTTTGGACAGCATTGGAAATGGCGATGCAGCTGCTCACATCGTGTCTGAGGTATCCAATATGCCATGAGGAGGCAAAGCTTTGCGCTTTCGTTTGGGAAGTGCCCACCTCTGGCATATTCACTGCTTGCTTCTCTGGTGCCACAGTTATGCACTTAGCTGTCTGCTTTTCCTCCATTTCACTTGGAACTTGTAATTTTAGTACAAAAGCACAGGTTTTGAAACCAATCCTGCTAATCCACAAGACTGCTCCCACTCCCTCTCCTCCCTCCTCCTCCCATCCCATCCCAACTCATCCCATCCCCCATGCTCCCACCAACACATACCTCCTTCCCCTCCCTTTCACCCCGGTCACACAGCAAATATCCTGATGCTGCAATTCCAAGCCATGTGTCCGCCCCAGCCTATGCGATCCAATGGTCTCTGACCAAGTCCCTTTGTTCAGAGGTTAATACAAAACACACAATAGGAAAAAAACAAAACAAAAGGAGCCAGACACAAGAGGGAGACACACTGCCGGGCTCTAGCTCTAGCCTCTGAGCCCTTCACCTAAGCTCCACAGCAGCTAGGCTCTTGGGCTACCTCCTTTCACACTCAAGGCTGCAGATCCCAAGGTTTCCAAGGTGCATAGGAAAAGGAAGAAAGGAAGTAAACTACAAGCCTGTTTCTGTTTTAGGTTCTCCCCATCCATATCCCTCAACCCAATGGCTGCTGGAGGATATTCTTGACTGCGACAGGTCTTTTCCCGTCTTCCAGTGGGACCCTGCCTGGGGACCAGGTTCACTGTAAGTCATTGTTTCCTCTCTGGAACATGGGCGATGGGTTTTGCAGTGAGGGGAGGGAGTGGAGGATGTTGTGGGGGGATGACAGGCTTTTGTCTCACAGCAGGTGGGGGGGACATGTCAGGGAAGGCGAGAGGAAAGAGCCAAAGGAAGCCGGTAAAGCTGGCCCTCTGCTTGGTATTTGTACTCAAGACTTCTTGGGGCAGCTTCAGTGTGCCAGTGCCGGCCTGTTGTCCAGTCACCTCTCACAGCCCTGCTGAGAAAAACCACGTGGCATGGTGCTTCCGGCTGCTTCATCCTCTGGCTGGCTGCCCTCATGCCCGCTGGAGATCTCCGAGTCGCAGTCAAGCGCCTCGTAGATGGTGGGCAGTGTGGTCTGCTGGCTGAGGCGCTTGCGCAGGCCCACAAGCAATGGCTGCGGCATGGATGAGACGTCCACGTTGTTGCCAAGGTCAACCCAGGCTAGGCAAGGAAATTTGTTCATGTCCTTCATGGTATCAGTCAGCTCCTTCATGGTCGCCCGCGTCAGTCGGTTGCCATTGAGGGAAAGATGAGTGAGCTTGGGTAGTGCCCAGAGGAAGGGCAGCAGCAGGCGCACCATGTCATCATTCAGCTCGGTGAAGCTCAGGTCCACAGAAGTGAGGTGGTCTCCGTTGTTCTGCAGGTAGTAGGCCATGCGATGGACATCCCTCATGGTCAGGGGGATCCCTGACAAATCCATGGAGTCCTGGCTCACTTTCTTCTGTAGGCTAGTCTTCAGGCTAATGGTGGAAAGGGGAGAGACAGATCATTAAGGAGACCACTCTCATCCATCTCTCACCCAAGTGAGAGAGCACTTGAGACAGGGGGGAACTCATTAAGAACATGGGCTAGAAAGTTAAGCAAAGGGTTAATAGAGTTTATTTGAGAAACAGGTGCAAGGTTTGTACCATGCCTCAGGGCAGACTGTGTCCTGGGGCTTTCCTGTATATTCTCAGCACTTATGCACAAACTTTGCCAGAACTGGCTAAACACAGGATGCTAAAGAGTCTTCCACTAGCGCATTTCAATGGGCATGTATGTGCATGTCCAGAGGCTTATGCATAGAAAGCAGAAATAACCAAGGCAAGCAAACTTTCGAGGTGCACTGGTGTGCACTGTGTGTGGGCTGTTTGTGCACCACCCCTCCAGGTGAATGCCAAAGTCTGTGGCAAATAGACTGTGCTGCAGGGCTACTGTACAGGACAGCAGTGTTAAAAGGCTGAGAAATGGGTATTTTATCAGGAAAACAATCTATAGGCAAACTGCACTCCAGGAGTGGATTTACTGCATGTCCCTTTAAAAGCCTTCCTAAACAGCACTTAGTCATTAAGCAGCACCAGTGGCTGCCTATTTGGGTCTCTGTGGTCAGCAAATCATCTGGGATCTGCTGCAGCTGTGAGGACATAGGGGTGCTAAAAGAAATCTAGAGAGAGGGGTTTAGCTATTTCTTCTGTTGTCTGCCTGGGAAGTGGAGTGAGGATGAAGTAGGTAAGATGTGCACCAGGCAGAGGTGTGCTATGGGGCTGTGTATGCAAGGGGAGTGGGATGTGGAGTTTTATGATGGACTGTGGGATTGTGAGAGTGCTGTGGGATCATAGTAGCTGGTGGGGATATACTGCAGGAGAACCTAATGTCTTGGTGTAAATGATATTAGTTTTGCTGTCCTTTCAGGCAGATCTAGCTTTAAGGTTATGGGAGCCTTAGTAGGACCCCTCACTAATCAGCGTCACTAATCATGTGCTCAGTGGGGTCTGTAAGTGCCTTGTTGGAGCTTGGGAGGAGCAGGGTGGGTTAAAAATTAACCACCAATTTGAAGGTCCCCACTCTTCCTATCTGGCTCTCCGTAGTGTCCTGCACACCCGTGGCACAGCCAGTCCCTGAAAGCAATGGGTACACGGGGACATGCAATTTCCTCGGAGGAGACTGCAGCACCGCAGGAGCTCCCGTGGCAGGTGAGAATGTCCCTACAAGCCCTAGCATTGCCAGGCCTTTCTGTAGTTGTGAGAGAATGTGACACTGCTTCTATAGCTTTGCTTTACACATGCAGTTCATGGCATCCTGGAAATCTGAGTCCTTAATAATCCCCTATGAGCATGTCACGCAAGTGAATAAATGTGCAAGCAACAGCCCTTTGTGAACACATTCAACACTGGCAAACCTGTAGCTGTGCTTCCTTGTAGGAGTGTGAGGTGAAAGACCCTGTGGTCTGTCCTGTCAATTCTCAAGCCCAAAAATACCTATCCTGGGTTAAGCAGCAATGTGTTCAGGCTGCTTCTGTATGTCCTTATGCTTCTCATAGGAATTCACTGTGCAAGGCTCAGACTGTATCTGCAAACTTGCATTTGAATTAATGAGCTTTAATTGTAGAGAGGTAGTAACAATATAAAATAACTTATATTCAGGCCTAAATGTTTAAAAGAGCCTCATGCATTACTTGCTAAATGTTTACGCTTTACATAACCCAGACTACTCAGTGAATCACAGGAGGGGCAAGGGGAGCAGTGCTTGTCTGTACTGTACAGCAGAGACTTGATATACTGGTGAAATATTAATCTGAAATCACACAAATTAGTTCTCCAAAGGGCCTTCATTTGAAGATGGTACTGGTTATCTCTCCAGTATCAGGACCCCAGAGACAGGATTGTGAAGAACATTTTTTGTTGCAGCAGTGCGGTTCTCTTAGCTGCTGCCGTAACAGTAGGAGTTGTGAACTGTGCATACTGCAGTCGGGAAGGCACTAGACTAGCCTCCCTGTTCCTGCTAAATCAAGGGATGCTTGATATCAGCCTAGGCTGCCTTGGAGCTGTATTTTATCAACTCTCCTGGTAAATAAATGTGTGCTTTTTTGGTATAGTTTGTCACCAGGGACTAGCAGTGGTGTGGCACAATCTACCACAAAAGAGGATTCAAACTGTATAAACTCTATCAGGGACTGACCTCAGAGCTGGAAGTCTTCAGTCTCCCCTGGAACAATGTTATCGCTTTAGCTGTTCTAGGTGTTTTATCGGGATGTTTGATGTGGAGTACTTCTAGCAAAACCAAACATTAAATGCACAGTGGAGATGTGCATTCGTACTGGTGAGATTAAGGAGGGAGAAATGAATCTTGATGTAAGCCTGATTGCACAGAGGAAATAGTCCCCTCTATCCAGTAGGGGCTGGTGCAGGAGATGAGATGGAAGCCTTCTCTGGCCTATACTGGTTTAGAGTAAGACGTTGTTGGAGGTCTGGGGGAATACAGGATAACAAGCATAGAGGTAAGCCTGCAATGACTTCAGTGCCTGTTTTGTGCAAACACAGCCTATGGCTCCTGGAATTTCTTTTCCCCAGTGCTGTCAACCAATGGCAGATCCTGGGTGGGGGGGGAGCACACAAAGGAGACATAAATATAGGACCCCTCCGGCCCCAAGCCTTGTCCGAGTCTGTGCAAAGCCTCATCCAACCTTCCTATTACAAAGCTGCAAGGAAAAAGCCTTAGTGCTCCCAGTTTGGTATGGGGATGGGGACCACTGGAGGGCACGTCTGAGCCAGCACCGCTCCCTCTGCCGGGCCTCAGCATTCAGGTGCCGGTTTTCCTGCTGCATGTGCAGCAGCAGCTTTCTTAACAGGGGGCAAGTTTGAATGGCTCTTGGGGTCCCATTTTGAGTGACTTGGCTCTTAATGCAGACAGTGATACGTGAGGGGAAATGTCAGAAGGACAAAAGCAATGTGCTTGTCTGTCTCTGCCTATTAAGTCTCCCCTCCTGTTGACTGCTATGCAGGCACTGCAGCAATAAGTCACGTATCGTGCTCTGACCAGAGCAGGTACCTCTTGCTGCTCTCCCCAGCAACAACCCAATACCCCAAGGAGGCTTAAATCAAGCAGACAGATTATCTTCCTGTAATTGATTCTCCAGACTGGACTGTTCCTGGCTGAATGTGCTTAAACCCTTCTGTCCTGTGCCAGGGCCCGCCCTCCCTCCTTTGCTGGCTCGTTTTTCTTTCCTTTCCTGTGCTTTTGCTGCTTCCTTTTGCCCTCATTGCTGTACCTGCCAGGGTGACTCTGGGCCTCCTGTCTCAGCACTGTGGGCTCCTTCTGTGTTTAAGTTATTCTCTTCCCTGTAAAAACGCCTCTTGTAGGGATGTGTCTGTAGAAGCCTCGTCCTGGTGGACATAGCCCCTAATTCTGCAGCCAGGCCCTCAGCTCTCTGGTAAGTGCTGAAGCATGAGATCTGATGCCCCATGCATGCTAGCTCTTCTCACCTCCTTGGTGGTTATGTGCAGCTCCAAGAGGTGCAGCTAAATACTATCTCTAGTGCAGGGCACAGAATAGTTTCCCAGTCGTTCTCCTCTATTGCTTTAGAGGTAAATATATCTGCTGTCAGAAAAGGGACAGGGAGAAGTGGGTAGATGCTTTACTTGGAATTATCTGTCACTCAGTATTTTTTTGAGCTCTGTTTCTCAGGGGGGAAGGGAGGCAGGAGAGTGCACGATACACAGGACACCAGGCTCAGACACTTCTGCAGCAGCTGGTTTGCTTGCATGCCAGGTTTACTTCCAGGGAAATGGATCATCTATTATCCCCTAACTTCTGCATGTGAAGTAGGCTTAAAGACTGCTTCAGCTGCAGAAGCTTTTGTCCTCTGTGTGGGACAAGGTAGCTACTTAGGACATGGGTCTTGATGCCCATGGGACTTGTGGACAGAGGACTGCAAAGCACTGGAGGCTGAATGCCAGCAACTTAATGCTACTGCAACTGGTGCTGTGTGCAGATTTACAATTGTGGGGATTTGCATCTAACAAGGATCTGGACCCTGGCTGCAGGGATGCAGAGTGTGTTGTGTTATCTACAGCAAGCTCAGAGAGGAAACAAACCCCCTACTCCCTCAGATTCTGGAGAAATGGCTGCAAATGAGAAATTCTGTGAAACTTTAAGCAAGGATAATCAGCAACCTGCCCCCTCCTGCCTGCCTGCAGCTAGATGAAGCATCCAGTGAGGGACAGTGCCTGCCCACCCTCCTGCTTGCAACCCTGGTCCAGCACTGCTGAGGGATGAGAGCTCTTCTTGGTACATCTCCTTGTTTCTCTTGTGAAACAAGTTTTTTCTTGTATTGTTCCCAACTCCCTCCTTGGGGTCTGGTCTTTCTCCCACTGACAGGCAGGCAGCCTTCCTTTCACCCTTCCCTAGGTGCCAAGTCTACCCTTCAGCAGTCCCCAGGCTGCACCTTGAGCCTGGCCATGTAAGATCCACCCAGGATCAGCCCAGAGAGCAAAGGTTCTGAGGGACCTGCACATGTCAGAATAAAGCTTGCTCTCCTTCAACTGGAAACACGGGCCAGGAAAGGGATGAAACAATCTTGTGCCTCCATTGGCTTTTTCCTGGGTTAAAACTCTTCTTCTCTCCACATAAGGATCAGTCATTGTTCCTTTCTCCTGGGAACTCAGCTAAAACAAGCAAATTCAGGGCTGTCTTGAGATGAAATAATGAGGAGACCTGAAATTAATTGCTAGTCATTTGTTTCCAGGACCTGTCCTAAGGGACTTAACCCTTAGGCTCTCTTCCAAGTCCTTCTTTGAGTCCATGAAGCTGAGGACTCAGCACTTGTATTTGTTTATTAGCACTGAATCCCTTCAATGGCTTGCTCATCAGCTAAATTCTTTGGTGGCTACAAGGAAGGAGTGTAACAACTCCTGACCATTGCTCTGATGGGATTTGCCAAGCACTGCAGTGGCTGCTGCCTCTTTTTGGCTTTGTGGGATTTGGAAGAGCTTGTTCAGGCCAAGGATGTTCAGATTTGTGGAGTCCCAGCCTGATTTTCTTGTCTCCGTGCTGTGGAGGGATGCTAGGAGGAAATGTTGAGTCAGACTGGATTTCAGTAATGGGGGATGTCCAGAATTCCTTGCCTGTCTCTGGCGAATTACCAGCCCTCTCCTCCTCCTCTTATTTTTGATTTTCCTCCAAATGTAAAATTTTCTGTTGCCAGAAACTGCCATCACTGAGCATCCCCATCTTCATTAACAGGCACTGCCAGTAGTGGATAATTAGCCACGAGTCAGGTATCTCTTGGCTGCTCTTCCTTGCATAGAACCTAGTGACAGACATGTCTGAATGGCTTCTCTGCTTTGACCAGTGATTTAGGGGATGGACTCTGGGCTTTTTAATCACATACTTAGCATAGTCTGCTGCTTGCTTTGCTTCTCTGTGGCACAGGGTACTGCTGTGCATGGTTGGCTTTCGCTGCTTCTAGTGAGACATGAAAAAGGAAAGTGAAGTCTCAAAAGCTTTGACCTAGACTAACCCAGCCTGAGCTGGTGAGGCTGGGCCCAGCACCTCTGTGAAGATGGAGGCAGTGCACATATAGGCCACTTCCATGAGACATCCCTCAGTCACATCTCCATCCTTGCTCCCAAGCTCTTTTGATCAACTGTGGGAGATCCCTCACTGTGGAGAGCAGGGAGTGCAAAGGCAGCCTTTCTCCTACCACCCTCTCTCTGCAGTTGGGGTGGGACATGGGTACCTGCACGGGTTGAAACAGCTGAACACCTCTCTTCCTCCTTACTCTGCTGTCATCTTCACTCTGTCCTTGAAGGTGTGTTCAAGAGAGCTGTGAACCCTTGGCCTCCCTTCTGCTGCCATGTGATCCATCCAAGACCTCTGGTTGTTTCTCCTCATTATTTAGGTCTATCCTAGCAATGCAGCAAATAATGCTGCCTCCTCACTATAAGTGTCCTATATTGGCCTATGTCTTTGTCAGATCTTCAACTGTGTAAGAGTCATGAAGGCACAAGGTCTCTGCTGATTCCTTTTAATTACCATCTGCCCCCCAGCCTCCATTGCTTCACATACTGTCTCTCTTTCTATCAGAGTGTCCTGCAGCTTCTGCTTGCTAGCCCTGGACTTTCTCTTCTGATCTGTGACAGGGCAGTGTTAAGCTGCTGGATGACCCTTTCTACCATCTCCAACCTGCCTCTCGATGCTGCTGGGAACCCTGATCACGCTTACTGTTTGGGACTCTGCACTGTAAGATGAGGGGACAGTTCCTGCCTTTCCGCAACTTATTCATCAGCTCATCTCTGTCCAGATAACATATCTGTGACCAGCAGTTTCTTGAAAACATTGTGTGGGGTAGTTCCTGTACTCCCATATGACTATTACCATGTGGTTTTAGTTTACTGACTGGTATTCTCTAACTTGGCTTCCTATCTCTAAAGCAGGAATGATGGGGCCTGTTTACCCTGTTGCATAAGGGTGACATAAAGCTGTAGTTAATATTCATCTCATGCCATGTAAAGGCTGGGATTTAATCTGCCAGAGCTGTTATCCACAGCCCCGAGTGATGTTTTCAAGAAAAAAAGATCCAAAGCCATTTAAAGCTGTTTCCTTGCAGTCTTCTAGACACAAGTGTTTTCATTGCATTTTAAAAGCGCATCTAATGCCACAATGTCTGCACAATGTGCATTAATAATTGAGAAATGGAGCAATGAGCCCAGAAGGGATACTCAGTTCTCCACCCAGCTTTGGATTAGCCAAGATGAAATTCACTCAAATGAGCAAAGTAAAATTGTGGTGAGACTTGTGAAACAGAAAGCCCAGATGCATGCAGTTTAGGAGTTACTAACTCCATACACACATCTGCCTTTGCTTTTCCAGAACCAGTCACTGTGTGAAAAATCTATTGGTGTTTTGGTTTTCTTGTGCCAGGAGCATCCTGATTGTAAAGATCATCTTGTGTTTACTGTATATTCAGGTTTGATCCTTGCACTTAAGAAAGGAAGTAGTTACACTGAAGTAGCCAGCTCCAGGTATGAGGCAAGTGGAAGATCCATTAAGGTTCCCTGACATGACTTTTGCCAAGACGGCCCAGTTGTAATCCACAGCTTGGTTGCAGTGCTAGGCTGTGATCCAGCTCTCCAAGCAGAGGACTGTCTTCACTTGATACCCTTCTCCCTCTCCACTCTGAATTGCAGTCCAGTGGATCTTGCCCTCAGAAAGTAATACACCCTCTGGGTCTAGCCCTGTTCTGGAGGTAGATGGTGGCACTTGCACAAGCACACAGAGTTTTCCTTAATTTAGCTTTGCAGAAGGTCTCAACTTCTGAAAACAGAATTAATAATATAAAAAAAATCCTGCATCTGTCAAAATTCCCCAGAAGTGGTGTTGATAGCCTAAAAAGCTCATGTGTCTAGAGCAGCATTTCTTCATCCATTATTCTTTGCACTGTAAATGTCCATTTAATAAGGAAGTGAAGCTGGAGTTATACAACACTAGCATGAATTCTGCTCATTAAGTGTGAGTGATCTATACAACTGTAGAATGGTGCTAAAACTGAATTCCTAGGAGGATGTAAGGGACTGAAAATTGTGCAGCAAAGTCGTGCCAGTCCCTTCTGTGAAATCTTATCCTCCAGCTTCTCTGGTTTTAATTTTAAATCCCCCAACATCTCACCTTCTCTGTTTGGTTAGGCAGCTAACCCAATAAGGTCAGCTGCAAGTGAGATGTGGCTGTTGGCTGGAAGCTGCAGACCTGAGGCAGGATTTTGCAGGAAAGGAGAATTAAGCCCTTGCTTTCAGTATGGCAAGCTTTCTGAGTATCATCTGGGCAGCTGAAATAAGTCTCTTTGGGTGACTGCACAGCTGGGACACTGCTAACCCTTCACTGTACAAGGCAGACAGCCACTGCCAAGAGCCCAGAGGCACAGATACAGAGAGCAAACTGCCTCTCAGCATCACCTTTGACAGTTTAATCAGGCAGAGAAAACAGATACAGCCTGGGCTGGATCTCTTCTACTGTTGCAGAGTTCACTGTGCTGCCATAAGCTTTCTCCTTCTATGTTTCTGTATGGACTCTGCTTCTGGCCTGTATATCATAACAGGAGAGCTTGATGTACCTTATTATTTCTGCTTTATTAGTACATGGGTGGCTCAGGTTTCTACTTGCTGGATGCTTTGGGTCCCACTGAGAAGAGATGGGGATGTAACTACAGTTAGTTTGTTTCTGACCTGCTGGTTTGCTATTTGGCAGTGGGGAGGAACACCTGATGTGTGATCTGGTTTCAGTATTGCAGGTCCTTTTCATCTCCCATACCACATCTCCATAAGAGCCCAGATGTAATTAGAACTTGGCAAATGCTGGAAGCTAGCTTGTTAATTATCTCCTGGACCCATCTAACATGCTGCCAGAAAGCAAAAATCACATTTCAGAACAGAACAAGGGAGTCCTCCATCAGCTCAGTGAAAGCCAGAAGCCAAAGCCCAGGGGACCACAAAAGCAAGAGGAAAATGAATTCAGTTCCTCAGTGTGGTCTCCGCACGCTGATTCCTCCCTGTTGTCCCAAATGCCCACTAGATTTTAGAAATGCCTTCAAAGTATTACTGCTACACACATACTTTTTACAGGACCTTGATGGCAAGAAGGGTGCAAGCCAAGGGCATGGGCTTCAGAGACAGACACTGTAGTAAAATATTCCCACTAGCAGATAGATGGAAGTGGAGTATTTGGATCAGGTTAAAACAGCCCATCTGGACAAAACCAGGTGCTTGCATCTCCAAATGAAGCAGCTATTTCTTGTCTTCCTGCTACTGACAACATCCATTTTCTTGCAGCAGCCTTGGGTATCAGCTCTGCAGGAACTTTTGCTGCAAGCCAGTTCCTCTCCAGTATTAAAACTAAAGCTCTGCTGTTTAGTATTTAATTACAATTATTTTGTGCTTTATGTAACACTGTGCAGCTGGGCCTGACTGCCAGGCAGGGCTGCCCACTTTAGACCTGTATTTCCCTCCATTGCATTGTCTTGCTGCCCTCTCTCTGCTTATGCTCACAGATGCTCTGTTTCTGGCCAATGCCATGTACCTTTTGGCTTGACCCCTCTGTGTGGGATTTGGGCTCATGGGGCCCAGAGCTCTTTCTCTGGCCACAGATCTCCTCTCTGTGTTGGTAGTAAGTGATGAGTTTGCAGCAGGCAGTCCTCTGCTCTCCCTGGACTGTGCAATCAGGGAACATCTCCAGTTTGACTCTCCATCCCGGAGTCCAACTGGAAGAGAGGTTTGTTCTGCAAACAGGAGTACAGAGGCAGAGTGTTGAGTTAGTAGCAACAAGGAGGGATTTTTCACTTGGGAAAACAGAATGGGGCTGAGTTTCAGCACAGAATTGAGACAGCCACTCTCTACAGAGTTCTATATATTTTCAGTGCTTCTTATCTTTAAGTCTCTCTATCTTGGACAGGGATGGGGATGAGGTCTGATCTACTGTCTATATCCTGCATCTCTAGTGCTCTGCAAGATCCCATAGGGAAAATGTCATCTAACTGAGTGGATCTGGAAAAGGACTCGCTCATCTCTGGTCCCTCCGTCTTGTCCTGTGCTGTGGTTCCCACCTGTAAACCAGCATGAACAGTCCTGCCCTGTGGAGTGCTGGGATTGAGAGCATTGAAACTCACAGTAGTGAAACGGGGCTACAGGTACGAAAGGCAGATAGCCTGGAAATCATGATATTAGGGATTTTATTCCTTAAGATGCACTGGGGATCCTTAAGATGCACTGATCCTTAAGATGCACTGGGGATTCCTTAAGATGCACTGAGTCAGAATGAAAGGTATGATGGAAATGGCAATTCCATGGAGGATTTTAAGTTGCTGGTACACACATCAAAGACTGACAGTCTCAGAAAAGCCCAAGGCCATTCTCAGAGTGCTGCCAATTTTGCACTTCTCTTTATCCAATCCTGCATTTATTCCTGAGAAGCTAATGGGACTGACATGAGCTCTTGTCTTAGTAATTTGTCTGTCTTTTCTTCAGCAGTGGTGATCTGTGTCACAGGAACAGGCTTTGCTTGAAGAAAATTAGGAAAGAAGGGGTGGATTTAAAAGAAGTAGGGATTGCTCTTTATCTGGTTAGAAAAATCCATCAGGTTTCAAGGAGAGAAGAAGTGTGGGTGTCTAGTATGCTTGTAGTAGTGGAAAGCAGCTGCCATCCAGTAGCTGTCAGTGGCCATTGTACTTTGAGTTGGGTTCCCTGTACCTGAGATTCTACACCATCTCAGGTCCTTCTAGTCCTGGCAGAGAAACAGGAGGTAAGTAAAGATGGTCACCTCTCTGCCAGCCACCCCACAGTGGTTCCTGCTGAGTGGGTGATCAGACTGTGGTAGTGCCTTTTAATGGGAGACTTTCCCTACAGGCTGGGAAATTTTACTGGGATAAACAAGGACAAAGTGGGATGCAGAGCTGGGGGCCAAACACCCTGCAAGCCCTGCCAGGAGAGTTATCTGAACTTTGCAATCAGTGGGATTGATTTTGATGCACTTGAGAGAGGTTGATGAACTGTAAGACTACATAAAAAGGAGTAAATAGCAAGCCAGGTCAAGGAGAGGGGTGTTGGTACTGACCCTGTGCTGCTTGCCTGAGGCTTTCTAAGAAACTGAGCCGTGGCTGCCATGCAGGTTTTCAGTCCTACCTTTCTCTGAGAACGCCAGTGGCATCCCAGTGGCAGGCTGGGAATGGTGCTGGGCTTCAGCACAGTTTCTCCTGGTAGATCCCCCACCATACCCATCCACAGCATCCCTGCCATGCTGCTTACCACACTTGAGACTTCCTCCGGGGCATGCCGTGCCGGTGCCATTTTGAGTGGGGGGTTAGGTGGTAAATCAGCTGCCTGCAGATCCTGTCTGAGGATTTCCAGGGATCATATTCCTGAAAGCAAAGGGACAGTTTAGACTCTGTGTGCACCACAGCAGAAAAGGAGACAAGGGGGAAAATAGAGGAAGATGGGAAAGGAGCAGAGGCGGTAGTGGAGCAAGTGCATGTATATAAGGGAGTTGATGAAGAGAAAGAGAGGATGAATGAGGGGTGGTGAGAAGGCCTGAGGTGCCTCTGCTACATGCCAGCTCCTCCTGAGATGGAGGAGGACAGCAAGAGCTGTGCACTGCCAGAAAGGACCCCAGCCTATCCAAATATGTTCTTGCCCAAAGTGGAGCTACACTTCCACAGCCTACCCAGGAGCAAGTGAGGCTCAGAAGAGGGGTTATTTTCCAGAGCTGTGACAGGGAGTTTGACTCTAGGTCAGGCAACACCCAAGAGGGCAGAGGTGGCTGACGGTGTGAGGGGCTCTGTGCGGGGACCCACTACACCCTTTTCTTCAGAAGACCTCCATTGCTGTTTAAAGCCTAGTGCAGGGACAGCACGGGTGTCTCAGCTCCTCACTGCTGTATCCTCAGCAGCACTTGTCCCCAGCTGTGCAGACAAGCTGCCAACAATGTGGTACAGGACTGCTACATTTCTCTTAACGACCTTGTTGCCATGCTTCCCAAACTCTCACTACAAACTGTCTTTGGACTGACTTATCTGTTACCCTGATATGGAAACTTTAGCAGTCAGCAGCTTGCCCTGTTCCTGAGGTGTTGCTTGGTGGGAGAGATGTGTTCTGGGATGTCCCTGCTCTGCAGCAGCACCCTGACTTTGTTCCCTCCCATGTTCCAGCTGGGAGATAGCAGGACAAGGGGTCAGTGACTACCTCATACTTCATCTTACATCCTTGTGTCCATTCTGCTCCTGGAGGTTTGAGTTTGGGCACTTCCTAATGCCAGCAGTTTCCTCCAGCCCCTGCAGTAGTAACTTATCAGGAAAAGATGGCACCAAGATAACAGATACCTTCCTGAGTTTATTTTTGCATGTATTCTCTATTGCCATGACTTTGAACAGCACCTCTCTTCCTCTGGTGAAGCGGAATGGCAAATGGCAGCCGCTGAAGGCTGGGATTTCTGTCCTCTTTATCATATTTTCCAAATGCTGGCAGACACCTGCATTCCCATTCCTCAGCCCTCCAGCTGTTGTGCAACATGTGCATTTAGGGATTTGGTAGGTAAACACATAGTAAAGCTGTAGAGGAATATGCTAATTCATTCTTTATGGCAAGTGGTTACAGTGCTATGCTGTGGGCCAGCAGCTGCACTGTGGTTTTCCTCAGCAGTCACTGAATCAGCTCAACTCTCCAGGGATGCGCTGCCAGCATGTGGCTGTTGTGCTGTGCCAAATGGAGAGGGATCCCAGTCGAAGTGCTCAGCTGAGCACTCCCTCATCCCTGTCACAGGTCCCCGAGGAGCCCCACAAGGACTGGCCCATGCCCTTGGGTTAGGTGCCTTGTCTTAGGCTACTACAATGCTGGCAAGGCTGCAAGTGGCACTCTGCTGTCACCAAAACAGCAAACCTTTCCAAGTGGGTGCACGTGCACTGCAGGCTTCAGCACAGAAGCTGGCACAATGCTCTGCAAGCATTTGTTGGCTCACAACTGAGAATTACCCTCCTGTTCTTTCCCATGTCCTCATTGATTTAATTTCCACTGACAGACTGGGAATTGCACTCAGCCTGCTTGCCTGTAATGCATTTACACTCACCAGATGCTCAGCCAGGGTCAGAGATGGGACATGGACTGCTGGTGTTTGTGCTGGTGCTGTAGGGTACTTACTGAGTGTCTCCAGCCCTCCTGTTGGTTTTGAGGGTCATCTCAGTTACTCAACATTTTCCTTAAGATTGGGGAAAATCTTACCTATATAATGGTACATGTGACACATAATACATGAAAAATAGGGGAAGTATATGCAGGTAGGTAAGAATTGTAGTGTGTTATTTGCTAGGTACCTGTGTAAGGTCATGTCCCCTCATGCTGCCACCCCTGAAGGGCTCTACACAGTGTGAGGCTGGAGATGGTCTGGTACAACAGCTGGAGGTGAGGTCAAGTGAAGTATGGTTAAGAGGTGCTGCTGCAACCCACCCCTTCCTTTTTAGATACTTATAAAATTTGCACTAAAACTACACTTTAAAAGATCTTATTCAGGCTGCACTGCAGCCCAATTATGAGGATTGAACTTGGTCTAAATGTACTTTGTCTATTGACACCTGACAGGTTAATTGTTATGAGAGCCTCAGGAGATAACAAGGTTAGAAATGCCAGTAATCTACAGCAAGCATTCGATGTATTCCCTAGGGCCCTGCTGTTTGCTCTGAGCTTTGTGTAAGTAATATTTCTCTTTGAATAAAGAAACTCACTCTATTGCTCTCCTTATAAAGCAAACATGACACTTGCCAAGCCTGATGAGTAAATGGATGTATTGCAAATCCAAGTGTTTGTGGTGGCAAAGAGTAACAAAAGTTACTGGTGTTACAAAACTGGTAGCAAAAAGCTACCCGTGTTGCAGGGGGACTGTGTATCCCTGATGTTTGTCTACACCCAGGCTTGCCTCTGCTCTTCTCAGTCTCTCAAGGAACGTGCCAAATCAGTGCAGGGTTACTGTGCACTAATATGTTTGCTTCTTGCACCCTGAGTTGTAATGTATTCCTACAGCACTGCTCTTAGGGATCTGGAAGGTTATAGCAGGGATGTAATGTTGGGTGAGGACAGTTACATATAGCAAAGGGCCTGGCAAGAGAGAGGTTGTTTTCCTGCAGAGGCACCAGTCTGGGCAGAGATGCAGAGAGATCTCTGTTCCCCTTTGCAGCTCCATAAGCCCCTGATAAGCTAGCTGCTTGGAACCTCTGGGGCGTTCCAGTCAATATGGCACCACTATCCACCCCATATATTTTTATCTGGCCTGTACCCTGTCATCAAGTTCACTGTTGGCACAAAAACAGTGATTTCTGTGCACATAACTACCCCTTCCTTCAGTTGCATTCATGTTCTGAGGTAGTTTTAACTAATTTCTACAGAAACATACACCACAATCTATGCTGTATCTATATGTAATCTATATGCTACCTCTCCAAGGGCATACACTGGCTGGTTCTGAAAAACTGCAGAGCACCACCCATCACCCACCACTGCATTAGTGCTTTCTTTGCATCAGTGCTATGTTGCAAAGTATTAATTGGGCTGGGGGAAGGGTTCACCTTTTTGGGACACTGCAGATCTCTAGCGAGGCTCAGCAGCAGATCATGGGAGATGGGATCCACCAAGTTGAGGAAAGTTGCATTTTTGTAGAGCACTTCATTGAGAAATGTTCCTTCCAGTCCCAGGTCCTACAGGAAAAACAGTCAGTCAGATACATGGGCTTCCTTGAAGCTATAATCATGAGGTGTTTTGAAACCAGAAAGTAAATGTGATGAGATGCCAGCTGGTTGTTCAATGCAGAAAACTATCCAACAAAGGTGAAGCAGCTGTGTCTGACTCAGTGTTACTGTGATGGGGAATGTGGACAGACAAAGAGCTGAATGAGATGCAGTGCTAAGTTCAGCTAGTCAGCCTATTGACTGACCACCTTGTTTCCACTTACCATAGGAAGGTGAGAGTGGTATAATTCCCAGGCTGGCTGGAGCCCAGAGAGAATTAGCTCCAGAGGAGCTCACAGCTTTGTCAGCCTTGGATGTGTGAAGCTGCTGAAGAAGCTGTGCAGGAAGGCTGGCTCTAAACCTGCCTCTCCAATCTCAGCTTTCCAGGAAGAATCTAACCTTTCTCAGGTATTTAGATGTTGCCATATGCCCTGGTGGTGGCTGGCAGAGCAGAAGTCCTGCCCATCAATATGAGTTTAGCTGTGCTTTGAATTTCTCACTAAGTGCTAACACTGCCAGTATTGTCTTTTGGGTGTAATGGTAAATTTATAGGTAGCTCTACCACGACAGTCATGGGGAGTCCTCTTCCTGTCTTCCACAGCATAAGCTGGGGGAATGTCTGTAGTCCACACAACTTACCTGCATGGACTTCGAGTATGGGGCACCTTTGGACATGCTGGAAGAAACTTCACCATCCTTGGGAACAAAAAAGCCTCTGAGGGGTATCAGATGGGTGATACCCCTTAGCAAAGAACTAAGCTGTTTCTTGCTGAGAGGAAAGCTAAGATCTAATATATGGCACAGTTACTTCCAATCAGGAGGTACCACAGGGCTGTGAAAATAAAAAAGGGCATCCGGTAAAGAGAGACCACATACATTGAAAATACCTCAAGGACAGAAAAAGAATAACCCAGGAGTAGGAGTGTAGAACAAAGGAGCTCCCTAATAGGGATAGTGCTGAGTTTGATTCAGTTGACAAGGAAGGCTCAGCTGAGGAATGTAACGAGTCCTTTGCACATTCTGTATGCTGCTGCCAGGAGAAATGAATAAGCAAATGGGTGCCCCATATGTTCGCGCTGCTCCACAGAATGTGTGCACCACCAGTGAAAGGTGCACTGAGAGCTCAGAGAAAAAAAAGGAAGAAGAAGAGAGACAGAAAAAAACCAGCTGGGTGTACACACATCCATCAGCAGCAGGGACAGAACCATAGCTAGCAGAGGTGTGGGATCTTAACCCTAAGCAGCAAGTAAAGCCAGTGTTGTATCTACTCTCTCCTGCCTGGATGGAGCAGAGAGCACAATACCGGAGTGACCCTGGCTACAGATCTAGTGGAGAAAGGGATAATAAATGCTTTACAGCCCCGTTACTGTGTGTACACAGATGACACCCATAAGCAAGCAAGGAACCCAAGCAGTGGATCAGTCCCGAAAGACAACCAGACAGACACAGCTGGATGTGCGCCAAGAGCATACCAAGGCACCATGCCAATGTCTCCCTTAACCATAAGGCTTCAGGGAAATGGAGCCTCCTACGCCAAGTGTAATATGCGCAGATGAAGAAAGCTGCCGAGTGGATGGCATGGCTGGGCATGCAGCAGTGGATGTCAGAGCAGTAATTAAACTCTCCCAGTTGGAGCTATACTATTAAGATGAATCTGCATTCCCATTATAAATCCTGCCTGCAAGGGCTTTATAAGTAATGTAGCTGTAAATATTCACTTCATGTTGATAGTCCATAAATTCTTAGCCCAGGGATGTTTTCTGTTTCATTTTACTTACTTCCCTCCCTTCCTCCCTCTCTATCATTTCTTGGAAAATTTTGTACCACAAAAAGGACGGCTGCAGACAGCAGAATATTGTAAGTCTTGCCAGATCGGTTTGCTTAGTGCTGTTATCTTAAAAATTGCACTTGGCCATTGTCTGGGTGCAGGGAAATCAGATTGTACCAGACTTTGTACTGGTGTAAATCTATTGTCTCCCCTGGCTTCAGCTGAGTGATGTCCATTTAGACCAGCAGAAATCTGGGCTGCCTTTTGCAAGTGGTATTTTTGAGACTGGTAAGGTGATGTGCAGTGAGTTGTCCAAGCGTTCCTGTACAAAGCAAGTGTATCTGAGTGTACACCTGTGGTTTGCAGTTATTCTTAGTGCAGTCTTCTAAAATGGTGGGACCTTGCATCTGTGTTAGTGGATCTGCTTCTGCCTGGCTTGCTTTACTTTATTATACCCTCCCCACATCCTAGAGCAGTCCACAGCCCTCTGGGGTCTGCAGACACAGGTCAAAACCCACTAGCAGATACAATTACACCCTGCAGGGTACATCTGCAGGGCTGGACAAGGTCTCTCTCTGCTGGGAGCAGCAGGCTGCCTGCAGCAGCCCGTGAGCTCTGGTCTGGATGAGCGTGTCTGCTCACCTGAGGAGGCTGTGATTCTGGTCTCACCATTGCTCTGCCTTCTCTGGGGTGTTTGTACCCTGCCCAAGGCACAGTGATGAGGTATGGTGTTAAATATCACTGTCCACTAAACAAGGTATCTCTTTCTTTTTACAGATTACAAACAGACCCTTACCTGGGACACATTAATCCGTGACTTCTTAGAGCATCTTACTGCCAAGGTAAGCCAGTCTGTGTAAGGAAGGACATGCTGGGGGCCAAGCTAAGTGCTGAATTTAGTTGGGGAATGAGGTAAATTTGTAAATGGTAAAAAAGGCTGATCGTAGTACTCTCTAAGCTGATGCTGGACATGTGAAGAGGACTGGTTCTGATTACATGACCCCAGACTGGCTGACAGTTGTGTTTAGTTTGTTGAAGGTTGTGGTACGTATTAGTGGTGTAGCCTTGTGCCTCTGAAATATCTGAGCATACAACGAACCGGAGGCTCTGGGGTGGTGTTGCTTGGATTCCTATCTCACTGTGTTGTGACTACAGGATGCATGTGTCACTGCTCTGTCATGAGCAGATGAACAGAGGGTCACTGTTTTAACATGGACAGGCAGAGATGGGGACCACAAATAACAAGAGGAACTGGAAAGGCAGTGGACAGAATCTGATGTTCAGGACATGATGATTCTCAGTGCAGATGTGCTGAGTGTTTAACTGATCCTGAAAGGAGGGCTTAGAAATGACCCTCCATGCCAGATGGCCCTGTGACTTAGCATTCAAACCCTGGCTGTTCACAGTTGGATCTTCTGGAGACCTCCAAAGCCTGTGGAGGATTTCAGTGCTTCAGTCTCAAGGAGAGGTGCTGAGCACTATAGAAAATAACATTCTGTAGTTCTGGACTCAGGCATACACTACAAAAGTCTGTTCATGTTACATTGCTGCATTCATGAAGTGAGTGGTTGCCTCTCTCTTCAGAAGCTTCTTGTAATAGCGCCTCTCCAAACTGCCTTTGAAATGTTATTCTACCTTTTTCTGCCTTAGTGGTACAGGCTTTCTGCTGAGGGTTTATCTGTCTACATGTGTGGCAAGGACAGTGTTTGTTGAGCTGGTGACAATCCTCATGTGAATGCTAAGGCAGTGAACAGGAAGAGTCGAGATGTAGGTTTTGGTCCTATAAGTTCTTACTCCGAAGTGTGCAACTTGCTGGGAACACAGGGCATTGACCACCATTGCTGGATGTGTTGCAAAGCCCAGGACGTTCAGAGCAGAGAAGGCTGCTAATGCAGCTCCCTGCAGCTGGTAATATGGCTGCAAGCATCCCAGCAAGCCAGTCCTGCTCCAGCAAACTCCCCGAGTAACCCAAAGATTACTTGCCACTATGGCGAGAAACTCAGTATGTTCCCAAGATTATGTAGGTCATTACCTAACAAAGATGAAAGCTAAGAACTGATGGTGGTTTATGTCCAAATCAGAGGGAGGATTCATCCCCTGTGCTAGTGACTGCAGAGTTGCCTGCAGTTGGGGGAGCCGAGTTTGCCTGGAAAGTGATGGTAGCACTGAGCAATGGAGTAGATGGCTCTGTTCCAGCAGCAGGGCTCTGTCCTCAGCATCAGTTTGGCACCACACTGTCTGCACACTGGCTTTTCTGTTCCTGAATAGTAGCAGACGGAAAAAAGCTTCCCCTGATACACTGACCCCTTTACCTCTCCTCTCAGTGAAGACTGCCCCAGAGGTCCTCTTCCTCTCCAAACCCATTTTGGGTTCTCCGAAAAACCAGATCTTGGCCAGCCTGGCTGGATGGACGTAATGGGATGTGGTGGCAGCAGGATGGCATTGGCTTTTCTCTGGGGGACATCGATCCTGAGCGCACCCAGCGGCTTGCATTGAGGGGTGTGGATGGGCACAGCTGAGGCTTGGACCCCCTTTTCCTGCGAGCAGCCGAATCCTCCAGCCCCTCCGCCCGGACAGGGAGCCGGGCTGGTGGCCGGGAGCCCTGATGGGTGTCGCCTCCCGCAGCCGCTTCTGCCTGCTGCGGCGGGCAGCGAGCGAGGCAGCTCCCGCACCGCCGGGACGCGGAGCGGAGAAAGGCAGCACAAAGAGCCCGCCCCGCCCCGCGGAGGGGAGCTGCAAACCCCACACTGCCGAGGAGGGGAGCCTGTAAATCCCGGCTCCCCGCCCCACTCTGCAGACCCCGGCCCGGCTGGCACCGCCCGAGCAGCGCACAGTCCTTTGTTGCCCGCCCTGCCCCGGAGGTGGCGGCCGGGGCCCCTCATCGCTCTCAGCATTTACCTTGCGAAGCAGCCTGAGGATGTGCACGGCGTGCTCCCGCTTGTGCTCCCGGATGGTGGCCTGGATCTCCCGCAGCCACCCTACCCGCCGCACGTAGGGCGCCGGCGAGGCTTTCCGCAGCACCCCAGGCAGCTTCTGCGGATGGAGGAGCAGGGAGGAGAGGTGGAAGTCGCCCCGGCCGCCCTCCAGCCTGCCGGCGCAGGGCTCCTCCGTGCTCTCCTCTTCCAGGCTGCTCTGCCGGCTGAGGCGGGAGCCCATGGCTGCGTTCCGACCGCGATGCCATCGTGCTTC
>JANHGB010041612.1:40916-58230 GCA_026283785.1 Coracopsis vasa
CATTTTTGTGCTGTCTCATCCCTGTAGGGTCTGTGGTGCATGCAGTCCTAGGCTGGGAGCTCAGGCTCATGTGCTGTGGTGGGGCAGGTTGTAGCTTCCTCCCTGACACAACTGGAGGGTTGCCTTGAGTGTGCACTGTGTAACATGCCTCCACCCTGTCTGGGGAGTGCTCAGCAGAGCACTGCAGAGCTGGGTCCCTGCAGCCAGAGCTCTGTCACTGACCTCTCCCTTGAAATAAATACCCCATGGTGCTCCCAGTGTGACCGCAATTCCCATTGCCTCTGCCTGGGAGGAACTGGCTTCACTCACACACCTGCGTGCTTGCTGAGGCTGTTCTGATTTGTATGCTGCTCAAGCTGGATTTGAATCACAATCCTAATTATGTTTGCCTTGTATATGATGAAGGTTACATTTTTGACTGTTGTTGCTGGGTTGGAAATGTAACTGATTAATGTAGTGCTTAAGAAGGGAAAGAGGATTAAGGCAGTGGTGAGGCTGTGCTGCCAGACTGCCTCACACTTTCACAGTTTCAGCTTTTGTTTGCCTGCTTGTCTGAGCTCCCAACTTGTTATTTCTTATGGCTCTGAGCTTGTTGGCAGATCCCTCAAAGCCAAGCCTCCTGCAGGGAAGGGAGCTACAGCCCTGGAGAGTTACATGCAAAGAGCTAGTCCACAGTCTAGGTTTAATTCCCTTATATATGGGGGCAAATGCACTTGCTATTTAGCCATAATCTGTTCAAGGGAAAATGTATGTAGGAAGCTTCATAGCCCAAATACCTGTAAACTATTGACTGAACAAAGCAGCACAGCCTGGAGAAGGTCCACCTGTCGATGACACTGCAGTTTTGGGGAAGAAATCCTCTTAATGCTTCTGCAGAGTACATGGAGATGGGGAGATAAAAGATGAACACAGCATCAGTGCTGGCAGTAGCAACTGCACACAGGCAGGCACTGCTGAGACTCTGCACTTGATGGAGAAATGGCAGCAATAGCCCATGTAATATTAAATAGGTCTTAAGCCTTTTGCTTCTTGCAGCTGAGGCTCTCTTTACAGCCCATGAGGCACCTTGGTGGCGTTCTGGGTCTGAGGCATGCGTCTGTGCAGTGATGTGGCTTAAAAATGGCAGAGTTCTGCTAAGTAACTATGGACACTGATCCATCATTATTGGGGAAATTAATCAAGTTGTAGGAGGGCCCATAAAAGCAGATTTGTTGGCCTGTATATTGCCTGAATAGAGGATCTTAACAGCTTGTGATCTTGTGGTCACAGATAAATTGGACATCATCGCTGGAAGCACAGGGTATGTCACCAGTCCACTCAGTGACACATGACATTAACTTCACTTCTTAGCACGTGAGAATTCTGAGCTTCCCCTGCTTTCATGATGAATTAATTCAGTGTCTGAGGTACATGGAAGATTTCTGTTACCTCTGTTCTGGAAGCATGCTGCACCCATTTCATTTAGATTAATTTTATCTTGACTAAATGAAGCCATGTATAAAGCTAGATATGTGAGGTTTGGACACCTAGGTCTGAAAGCACCACCAGAGACACCCATCACAGCTCTGGAAGCACTGGGGCTAGCCAGGCTCAGCACAAAGCCCTTACCCTTCCTGACCTGTCCTGTGCCACTCAGGAAGTGTATCACACACCTCCAGCATGGGGTATCTCTTCCAGCCCTGTGCTGGCTTTCAGAGGGAGGTTGTGGGAAACCCTGACTCTTCCCTGCTCTTTCCCTCCATCTCGTCCACTTCTCTCTTGCTGCCTGGTCCTGTGCGTGCTTTCCAGACACCTTTTCTGACCTCCCCAGTTCTCTGCTTTCCCCTGGCAGACACACAAACCCTCAGGAAACCCTACAGAAAGGTAAGGGAGAGTTACTGTGACTGGCAGGAGGCCTTTCAAGGCAGCAGCACAAGGTCCCCTTTGTACCCCCCTGTGCTTTTGATCAGCCTGTTCAGGGGGACAGTACAATTAAAAAGAAAAGGCAGAGCAACTGCAGTTACTGAAGCAAAAGCCAGGAAGTGGCACCTCCAGGGACAGTCTGTGGTCCCAGGGGGCAGCTTTACTGTTCAGCCACCTGCCTTTGGGGCACAGGGGTGGCTGCTTGCCTGCTGGTGCTTTCACTAGGCTGATGGGAGGTGTAGGGAAAGGCCCTGGCACCTCTCCAGGGATTACCATACATTAGACCATTTGAAAAGATGGTTTAAGGCAGAAGAAACAGTGGAGGAAAGCCCTGCAAGGACTTAAAATGTATCTTGCTATGGGGCTGTCACATTTCCAGCCTTCAAGAAGCAGAAATATTTGATATATTCTTCAGAGATATATATATTTGATATAGATATATTTCTTTATATAACTTTGATATATACATGTAAATTGATATATTTATAAATTTTATAATATGTTCCTCTGGAATCCCTTTTTTCTTTGTGTCTCATAAAAATATTTCTAAAGAGCTTTTAGAAAACCTGGCTTAGAAAGTACCTTCACAGTTTCAGGCTATGGGCTGCAGTTACAGCTCGTAACAGAATTAAGCCATCTTAAACCCATACAGCAGAGGCTGAAGGCAGCGCCTGATGCTGTTAAACTGCTTTTTGAGTTTGAAACCAATAAGTGCACAGATTATATTGGCTCTAAGCTCTTAGCAGCAGTGCTAAGCCATTGAGAGCAACCACAGGCCTCCAGGGGAGTACGTGGACAAGACAACCAGACTATGGAGGTCTAACCTGAGTAAGCACGGAGCATGACAGTGCTGATGGCAGGTTTGAGTGATGTCTGCATGGGAAGCTCAGTGCTCTCCCCATCACTGCGTCTGGCAGAGTGAAGCGAGTGCAACCATCAGGATGACACATAAGAAACCCTCCTGCTGAGGAAGGTGACTCCACTGACCAAGACTTTCACATTCTCCAAAGATCTCAGTACTTTTAAAACCTTGTTTACAGTTCATGGCAGGCCTGGCAAAGGGACCAGCTGATTTTATTTCTTTTCAGCTTGACTAGTTTTTCTCCATCTACATCCAAAGATAGAAAGACATTTCTCAGCTAAAAAACCCCAAGCACTTAAAGACTAGTAGAAGAGTACAAGAAGCAGGTCTCAAAGTGGGAATTGGAGCATAAAAGCATTCTCTGAAGCATTTCCTCCTCTGGCCAGGAACCTTTCAGAGTCAGATTGTTACACACCACTGACACAGCATTTAGACTTAGATGGGTGATAAGAAACAGGTCTCTAAGTCTGTGGGTGCATACCCAATGTTGAAGGGCTTCTCTGGCTGTTCTGTCCTGCTCAGCCAGCCTCTGGACACTGGACTGGAGCTGCCTCCTGAAGCTAGCATGAGTCTCCCTCAAGCTTGTGCCCCAGTCAGTAGTGTCACCCACTCCAGCCTTTGAAAGATAACAGCCACTATGCCAAACTGACCTACTGTCCTGCTACACCATTGATGAATTTGGATCTTAAACTTCTGGCATCTATGTTTTTTCTCTCACCTAAGACACCCTGAGGGATTTGCCCTGAGGGATTTGAATTTAGGAGATCCTCAGACCCACTTCAGTCTGCAGGGCAGTGCTATGAGCAAACAGACAGGAAAGGGTAGTACTGCTCACCTCGATCTTTTCCAGAAGGCTGCAGTGTAGCCTGTCTGGTGCTACTGGAAAAACAAACAGGCTTTTCCTAGGAGTCTTGTCTGTGTCACCTGGCACTACCAAGCTGCTCAGCACAAAAGCTCTTTTAGGCTTCGCCAAGGTCAGGTTTGGTTTGGATAACACCATGTGTGCCACTTCTGCCTTGTACACAAAGCTTGCTGCTCACCTCAGTGCCATCCTGCACATGCTGTAGCTTGTGCAGTGCTGCAGATGGAGCCTTTCCAGATAGGCTGTCAGAGCATCACTAGAGATATTAACCTTGTTAACCTTTGAAGCAAAGTGAATTTCTAATGTCAGCACAGCACAGGCCAGCATACAACCTTCCACCTTCCCCTACTTTTTGTCTCGCCATAAAAAATGTTTTGGCTTTTTCTGTGCTTACCACAGCAGTTCTGTGTGGCTTAGCCCATGTTTGCCTCATTGCGTCAGTCTACACTGTTCACTTGTAAGGAATTTCATCCACACCTTAAAGAAATTGAGGAAGATGAGGTTGTGAAGGCTCTGGGGCACAGGTCCTGCGTCAGTGATTGCGGGCAGCAGTACTGAAAAGGAAGAAACCAGAGGGAAAAGTGGACTGCATTAGGGTAGCTACCTTGTGAAAAATGCTTTGAAGAGCAGTGACCAGGTGCCTTCCTGCTTTGTGCCATCATCCCATAGGGCAAAGGAAAAGTGCCAGGATGCCATTCCCAGACCTCCCCTGAACCCAGAGGGACTGCTGCTGGGGTACTTGGCCCTGCACTAGCCAGTGTCTACTGGTTACTCTGCAGACTGATGCCCTGTTCAGGCATCAGTCTGGATGATTCCAGGACAGTTGATTCCAGCAGAGATTTCCCCCATCTTTTTGCTGCAGTTTGAGCCAAATACAGGGCTGATGTGTGAACAAGGTGTTTGTATGCCAGAGGCATGTGCTTGGTGAGGAATAGCAGATCGTGGCCAGGAGGCAAGGGCATGATTCCTTTTAGGACTATCCAGCTTCAGTGCAGCACAGGCGACACTTCGGCTGGAAGGGACAGGACGGGATGCTGAGGGGATGCAGCAGGGCAGTGGCGAGGGGAGCACCCCATGGAGGGGACACCCTTGCTGGACGCTGCTGCTGGCAGCGCATCCCCCATGGCAGCTTCCTCCTTTGAGTAACTGGCAGACCCCCTTGTGCCACAGATCGCAGGCTGGCTACCTTGAATTTCCTCCCGTCTGTGCCATCTAGTGCCCAGTACAAGAACTGGGACTGACCCAGCCTCTCACCCACAGGGGAACAGCCCGGCCGCTCTGGAGAAGAGGCTCTCCTCTCCCTGGGCCACGCGCCAAGCCCTGGGCCAGGCAGGGATGTGCTGGGAGGACCCCTGAGATGCCGCACCGCCTGCATGGAAAATCCCACTTAGTTCCAGGTAGGATCGCAGCGCGCAGGTGTGTCTGTGGGGCGGATGGAGCGGGGAGAGTGACTCTGTTCCGAGGCTGGAGGTGAGGTGAGGCTGGGTGATATTATGGTGCCAGAGGCTGCAGGTAGGGAGAGAAAAGCTTGAAGCTCTCGGGAATCCTACCTTTGCTTTTCAGGCATTGCGTTCCCATGGCATGCTCTGACGCTGCACACGTGTTTTAAGGGACAAAAGTACTGACCTCTCACTGGAATTCTCCTTTTTGGATAGATTTCAGTGCTGTTCCAAGGGTAGCTACAGCTAGTTTTACTTAAGTGAATGCCCTAGATTGTAAAGCACTCTTTTTTTTTCCAATGTAAGTACAGGTTGTTTGGGCATAATCTTTGTTACGCCATTTCTTAGGTAAGTTCCGTGTACTGAGTTGTTACTTTTGTCAAAAAGCGTCTATAGCTGTAGCTTGGTTTGCCAGCTTTGGTTCTTAACTCTGCCCTGTCCTCTTTATCCTTTTCAAAGGAATACTTTTCCTCTTTACAGACCCAGTTTAATTTATAAGCTCTAAATAAGAGGGGATAAATCAGGAGCTAACAAATTCTTGCTTCCTTATTGCTGCCATTTTATTTTATTTTTTCCACAAATCTGTATAACAGAATTAATGGTGTTGAAAAGAGCTGCTAACTCAAGCCCATCAGTATGTATCTATCCTTCACATTGGTTTATCACAGACAGACTTTCATATTTTTCTATATTGAACTTCATCTGCTCTTATTTGCCCTGTTTCTCAAATGTTTTCAAGTTTTTCACAAGCTCTTAGAAACTTTCCTGATGTCCTTTGCTACCTCTATGTTATCTTCTGCCACTTCATTACTGGGCAACCAGTATATATTATAAATATATGATATATATTATATTATTATATATTATTATATATTACATATTATATTTTTACATATTATTATATTATGTATAATATAATATATACTATATATTATAAGTATATAAATATATTGAATATACTGCCTCTAGCAGCCATAGGGCACCCTGCTCAGCTTTTTCCATGTGACATTTTCATCATTCCATCTTTGCTGTAACTTGTATTGGATTAAAAATTATTATCTGATACCTGCTTCCCAAAACTTCTTATTAGCAGCTTCTGAAGTTAGTAGTAAAGTCATTCAAGGAGGAAACAAATGTATTTTTGTCCTCGGGATCACATCCAGGAGTCTGTGAGCTCTGTTCCTCTTTGCTTGTGAACTACATCTGCTGGTTTGCTCCCCATGGTTCCCTCTCCAGGACATACTGCACAGGCATGTCATGCTCTTTCTGAAATGTAAATTTTCCTACTAATTTACTTTCTTTCTTGGTACTTAAGCAAGCCTGATTGCTTAGGAAGTCTCAGTTGCCTTTTCAAATGTGAAAAGGTTAAATTGCCCCTTAGCACCTGATAAGTAACTGGTTGTAGTGATAGCTCAATGGTTTTGGATCTGGCATGCTCAGAGCTCTCCTGGGGCTGCTATTGATCTTGGCATGTTATTGCTTTTTAAGGGACTGATCTTTGAAACCAAGGCTCCAGGAAGTCATTTAAGGATGTGTTTGCATCCTGCTGTGCACTGAAACTGTGAGGATTTCAGTGGGAAGGAAACTCATCTTGAAACAGATGCAGTGTTTATCAGCTTTCCTTGAAGTGGTATTCTCCAGAGCATCCCCTCACAGCAGGCGGCCAGTGCTGGTGTCAAGTCCCCACTTGCCCAAAGCTTCCTTGGTCTCAGCTGTGCTCTGGAGAGCTGTTTTCTGAGGCTCTGGCCTCGGGCAGGTACTGGGCTCTGCTGCCTGCGTGGCTGTTTGCACACCTGCACTTGCTCTTTTCCTAGGATCGAGCGGTGTGGAGGCACGGTTGGTTCTCCAGCGAGCTCCTGGCTTCTCACAGGTCTGTAAGCTCTTTTACTGCTGTCTGTCTTTGGGACTTGTAGTCTCTAGGGTTTCATGCCTTCCCCTGTGTAATTCACTCTCAGGTCTGTTGGTGTGCCACAGCCTATGTAGGCTTTAAAGTGTTTGTGTGAGATGGGTGCCAGGAAGAGCCCTTTCTGGAGTTTGTCCTCAAAGCCTCTTGACAGGGAAGCCCAAACTCTGTTTTACTTGCAAGGAAATGGAGGCTCAGACAGGCAATGTGGTTTGTTGCAATAATTTAGCAGTAGAAACAGGAGTAAACCCCTGTTCACCCCCCTAACCTCAGCACTATAACCCCAAGGATACATGTTTCCCTTCCCCAGCCCCTACCCATGCAACAGTTGTAACCCAGGGAGATTAGTGCAGGGGTCTCATTCCCCTGTGCTGAGGAGATACTTGGCCTTACATGCATCATCTTTCCTCGTGGCATGGCAGCAGCTGTGCTGAGAATGTCGGGGGGCTGAGTCCTGGGCAGGGCTGAACTCGTTGCTGTGGCTAAGCCTGGCTCTGGCTGGCCCGGCTGGTTAGAGCGGTGGAGGGCAGGGGCTGCGTGTGACAGCTGGGCTCCCAGCTCCCCAAACATGCGTCCCAGCCTTAATTACAGTGGGTGTAATTAGCAGTTGAGAAACTATGAGTGTGATTTTAATAAGCTGAGAGTAATGCAGTTTGTCTTTTCTGGAAGAGATGCTTTGCAAACAAAAACTGTAATTAAAAAACACACACACAGAGCAAACAGCAACTCTGCAGTGGGTGCCTTACTGCTGTATGTGCAGCACGTCTGGCAGGCGACCTGACCTGGTGCCTGAGTTTCCCTTTGGGTCATTCTTCATGATACAGTTTCTGGGGGGCTAACATGTGAAAACTACAGGATTTGGCTCAATTGTAGGTTTTATAAAAGGCTCTTCCCTTTCTTCACAGCTCCCCTTTGATATAATGTTGTTCCTTGATAAGGATGTCTCCTGAGTGTCATCCACTGCCTTTCATTCCTGTCACCATTGTGTTTCTGTGTTCTCTCCCATGAGCCCAAATTAGCTCGAGGGTGGTGGGATCTCTGTAGCGGGGGCCAGTGAGACAGCCAGGGTGGCATAGGGGAAGGCAGGAAGCCCTTTCAAGAGCAGCCAGTGCTTCTGGTAGCCTCAGATCTGAACAGCCAAACTGAGCCCTGAACTGATCCCTTCTCCTTCCTGCTCTCTTAAGAATACAAAAGAAAGGTCTCTTTTATCTAGTCTTCTGTCTCTGCACAAGCCTGCCTGGCACCACTGGATTTCAAAGTTGATTTCTGGCCAAGGGAGCTCTCATGGGAGAGCAGCTTCATTGAGTCCACAAGTCTGTTTCACCTAAACCCCATGTCACACCAGGCTGACCTCACCTTGTCCGTCTTCCCCCATGCTGAGAGGGAGGGATGAGGCCACTTATCTCCCTGCAAATGTCCATTTGTGCCTGATGGCACTGGGTGCTGCAGCTCTTGTAATATAAGGGGTGCCTATGTTTGTAGTACACCGCCTCTTGACCTGTGGGAAACACCCTGACCTTTGAGAGCACAGAGCCAGATGAATGCCTGTAATTTCCTATCTGCTGATATTTCTCTCTGGCTGGGACCAGTGGTCAGGGGTCCCAGGCTGGTAAAGGGTGGGCTAAAAGCAGCTTGCTCACTCATATCCCTTTGTGCTGTGCTGTGCAGGTGTGACTGGCCTGCTGCCTGCTCTGCCAGCTAGCTGCTGGGAAAACAAACAAAGCCTTCCCCAAAGACCAGGTTGAAATGTGGTAAGGGGATCTGTGATTCCCACTGGAGTGAAAAGGGCAGCAGGTGTGGGCTCAGCAGATGAGAAAACACCAAGCATGTGTCCTATCCCAACAGAAAGAGGCTGTGGAGAGAATGCAGAGTAGCCCATCTGCGCGGATTGGAGAGGCCAAGTTCATGTGCCAGCTGGGCCCCTGTGCAGCACTCTCTATCCAGCCTCTGTGGCATGCATGCTGCTCCCAAAAGCCATGGCAAGTGGGTCTTCCCTGGAGCCATAGTGGTATAGCCTCTGCCTCCAGCCCACTTGGATGTTCACAATTTCCACAACAGGTTGCAAGTGCTTTGATGCAGAAGCCTGTGATTCTGGTATCTCAAAAGCAATGGCCATCTCTGTGCCCTTTGCAGCACCAAAACAAACAAGCCTAAAGAAGGCTGGACAGGGGGTCAGATAAACCAGACAGGGACTGTTTTCTGACATCTAGGGCTTTGGAACCTGTACTTGAGATGTGAGTCTTGTTTACCTGAGAGCAGGTTGCCTCTCTCAGGATGGGAGACCTGTTGGTATTTGAGCACTTATCCATTCCAATGTTATGCTCTGCCCGGAGGAGGAGATGCTGTGAACATCAAACCTGCCAGGTTTCTGCACTCAGATGCAGAGGCCTTTCAAGTCTCTGTGGTCCTTTTGTATGTAACCATGTGACCACCATCCTGGGAAAGCACAGAATCATCCAGTGATTTCAGTGTGTACCCTTGAGCTGGTGGAAGGTGAACATGCTTGACTGCTTAGCTGAAGCATGGGCTGTGACAGGAGCCATTGTACAATAGTGTCCATCCCTCATGTGGCCTATGGCTCAAGGAAGCTTTTAGTAAGATTAAACCTGTACAGTACATTTTCCTCTTAGGGTCAAAACTGTTGGGTTGCAAATGGGCACACACAGACGAACTATTACCCAAGTGAGACGAACTATTACTGTGAGCCTGAAGGACTAGGGGAGTACTCCGAGCTACAGAGAGTGACATCTTTAGAAAGGAAAATCATTTATTTCCCAAGGCTGTCATTCTGGGGAGCAAACAGAGTGTGAGGTGCTGAGAACTGCTGAAATTAAACAAAAGGGAAGTCCAGATTCTCCACTATGGCGTGAGCTGTCTGGCATGGACGAGACCTTCCTGCGTAGTGCTATGTGAATTACCCGTACTGCTGCTCTGTGTCCTCCTCACTTGCCCACAGCAGGAAAAAGGGCCCTAGTGTAAATCAGAGCTCCCCAGCCCATGAAACTCTTGTTTCTGAGTGATCATCCCTGAGATGGTTTTGGCCTCTGAAGGCTGGTGGAGGTGCAGCCAGAAAGTCCTTAGCCCCTGCACACACTGGGTGCAAATTAGCTCTTTATCTAAAGCGTTCTTGGGGACTCAGTAGAAATTCTTCCAACAGAGCAATTTAACAGCCATCAGTGGCTCTTTGCTCCTGCAGTGCCCTTGGAAGATGGGTTGGTTCCCACTGCCATGTCAGCTGCGTGCCCCAGGCAGGCACCAACAAGCCTGGGGATGCGAGTTGACAAGTGAGGATAACAAACAGATCTGGGGATGCTGCACTGCTTCTGGCCTCTGCTGCTTTGTCCCATCCCTCTTTGAGAGGTTCCAACCCTGCCCCTGCTATGGGGCAGGAGCTGCTAACTGGTCCAATTGAAAACTTGCCATACTAAGGTAACCCAGGGCTGATTCTGGCTTACCAGGATGTGCTGAATTTTATGCTGAGAGGTTTCATTTGTTGTTCCAACACTGGCAGAGCTGATTCTGCAGCAGAAACAGCTGAGAAAGGGACAAGAAGCTGTGAGACTTCCCAAGAAATGCAGCTCTCCTAAGGCGAAGTTTGGGCGGGCTGCACACACAGATCTCTGTGGGGCTGAGCCTTGGGTCCGTGTTTGTTCATGTCCTTCCGAGCCTCGCTCCTCTGAATCCCACTGATTCTTAGGCAGAATGGAAAAAAGATTTGTGAAGGTCTGTACAGTGGACGTTGGCTCTTCCTGGATGAAGCCCTTGTTCTCTGTTTTTAGGGCCCTCTTGCTTTGGTTAGACTTTAACAGCAATTAGTCACACAACAACTTTCTGTAATAATCCACACGTTTTCCATTAAAGGGCAAACACTTTGAACTTCTCCCCAGCTTCTCTCCTGCAATCTAATATGCTGTCATTTTTCACAAGGAGACAGAGTTACCTTCATGTTTTATTCATTTCCTGTTTACAGCGAGGGAAAAACCAAAGCCATGAGAATATGTGGAAACAACAGCCCACGGAGCTGCAGGCGCTGTGGAGTTAGATCATTGTCAGCCTCTGCACTTGTCACTTCCAACTGCGTCTGGATTTATTAAATGTATCAGACACATGACAGGGAAGAGAGGTGATGTCTAGCAACATCATTAAAAGAATCTGGGGGAAAGATTCCTTATTCCAGCCTTGACACTGACATGCTCTTATCTCTGTGGAAGACTGTTTGTTGCCCTGTCTCTAAAGTGGGGACATGAATGCTTTTCTCATGTTGGCCTGTAAGATTCCCTAGCCCTGATAGTAACTTCAAAATGTTCTTAAGTAGTAAAAATTCTTGTGGTGATGGTGATAAGAATTTGGCGTTCTGAACAGATTATGAAGTTTGAAGGTCTTCCTGTAGATGTAGTGAGTACTGGAGGCTGTTATTTGGTAGGCAACTTTACACAGCCTCCCCTGTGTGTTTCCCTCTTGTACCATGAGTATTAGTGGAGAAATAGGGGAAGGGACCTATTATGACTTTTCTTCCTCTTTGTGCTTACAACTGGGTTAGAGCTCGCTCTGCCACCGACATAGTGTGTTCAGGCTGTCTCCAAACTATCTTGTACAGGACATGCTGCACCTTGAGCAAATGGGGTGGAGGGGTTTGCTGCAGTTGTGGCTGTACTGCACAATGCCTGCCAAAGGCACAGATTTCTTTGGATAACAATATCACAGCAATTCAATTGTTTCTGGTTTGATTCCAACAACTCCATAGCCAGCCCTCTTCCAAAGCAACAGAACAAGAGGGAGTAGTTTACTGAGATCATGTTTGTGTAATTTGCAGGGGAATGCAAATGTAGTCAACAAATCTTATGTATGTAAGAAAAAGCCCGTTTGTCCTAGATCTGGAAAAAAAATCTTTTATGCCGCCTTCCAGCAGTTAGAAGGGGATCTAGCTCACATATGTATCTGCTTTTGAGTCCCTTCACACTTTCAGAGCAGTCCCGTTCCTTAGAGAGATTTGGACCATGATTTGGTATACAGGAACACTCCTTGCAGTATTTTAGATAGCTCACTTACTTAAGCTGGCACAATGTAATGTGAAGAGGACAGGGGAGATCTCTGGTTGAAAAATAACCTGGGAAGGGGCAAAAGTAAGATCGTTCTCCAGTCCAGTTCACTATGCATTGCACAGGCAGCTCTGTTTGCAAGAGTCATTGCCACATCTCCCTTCCTCACCCCAAACCTAAGAACTAGCCATGGAGGTTCCTGCTGGTGAAGGTTTTCGATTCTATGAGCTGGTGGCATTTATTTGGCTGCTTTTGTATGATCCTGCAGATCCTTGTGCTGTTGATTGTCAGTGACAGTGACTCTATGAATTCCACAATGTGAAAGCCTTTGGCTGGCTTCTTCCTTTTCCAGTTGCCTCACCTGAGGACACATGGCTATCTTCTGTTAGCCTTGGCATCTCCTTTATACAGCTATCGCAGAGATAACCAATAATTTATAGCTCTGAATCAGGCAAACCTTGTCCTAATTCATGACGTAGTTTTTCATGGTCAAACCCTTCAGTGAAAGATCAACAAAACTGTAATGGAGGAAGCTGAAAGTGAATTATTTTCCCTTTGGAGAGCAATGGTACATCCTTGAGAGATTTCCTCTCCATTCACAGGCTACAAGACTTCCTCTGATGGAGAAGGACAGGATATGCCTCTTGAGCTTCCCAGGTCAGTGTCCAGGACACCACCTTTTATGGGATACACATTCTTTCTCCTCCACAGAGCTCCCAGGCTGTATGGCCATGGAGCAGGACAGTGCTCCAGCATCAGCTAACTTTGAAGAGTGCAAGGAGTAGGCTTTTCCCTAACAGGGTGAGTGTGGGGGCAACACTGATGTCAGGCCTTGTGCCACAGGCAAAACCAGCAACTGGCAGAGTTATTGTTTGATACGTGAAGAAGAGGAAAGAAACAACCTTGCCAGAACAGATTCACTCCTGGGAGTATCCAACATCAAAGTATTGTCTCCATTCAAGTCTGGTCTTTCCTTGATCCCCACCCTCTGTGCTGTTCCCTTTACCGTGAGAAAGTGCAGCACGGAAAGTGTCTGTCCACTCTGTTCTCAGCTTGCCCTGTGAGCCAGCAATTCTTCAGGGACAGGGAGGGGGAAGGGTGGCATGCCTTTACTGCTCAAAGATATGAGTACATCACCCTCTTTTACCACTCCCATATATAAAGACTTGGTGCCACTCAGCTCTGTATGACCGATCTTGCTTTTGAAATTTCTGCTTCTGGGAACCGTTGAAGAGTAAGGGAAAGAGAGCAAGGCAGAAGCCTTTTGGTCTCACTAGCTGAAGATCAACGGCACGCAGGGAGAACAGAGCTTTTAAAGTAGTGAGTAAACAGCATTATTTTATCTTACCATCTCCTTATTTTGGGGTGTGAAGTTGAAGAGTTGTTTCTTTCCCTTTATTGCATGCCTTTCCAGCTCTTTAATCATAGTTACAAAAGTGTACCTTTGTTTCACAAGCCTTCAGGCTTAGGTTTGAAGAGCAAGTGTTTCTCTTTTATAGGGATTGCCAGGTTTTGATCTACTGTGTTGACTTTGGATTCTCTCAGTTAATGAAGGCCAGGTCACGGGCAGCAGAGTCTCTGTCCAGGCAATCTGAACATCCCCTAGAGTTGTTGCGTAACACTGTGACTTAATAGGATCAGCAGTACATTAACTGATTGTTTCAAGAGGAATTCAGTTTTCTGACAGAGGCTGAGATCAGCAAAAGGAGCTGTGAGTCTAGTAACCAGGGATCTTACTCAGGTCAGTGGGCAAGATATTTCACTTCTTCATGGCCCATCCAACCCTTTGAAGGTATCTTATCTACCACCCTACTTGTTGGTGGTCTTCACTGCTTATTGAGTTGAAAAGGTCTATGAAAAGTTGGTATGTAGGGTCATAAGGCTGAGCCACAATTTGACCCTGGTTTTATAGTTAGTACAGCATGATTAAGATAAGTGCTTATCTGACAGAGGAAAGACTCTCAAACTACTACAGAGGTCAGAGCTATACAAACACTGAAAGGCAGATTTCATAGTTTCTTAAAGATGAAAAATTCTTACTTAAGTTAATGTCCTGTTGAAAAATAGTCCTTTTCAGAGAAAGCTAGTTTCTGGGCTGAAATCCACAGATCTTGCATAGCTCCTCTTTTCACATCATTCTGTGCTTTAGAATGTAACCTAGAAAATGCAAACCCTATTGGGACAGGAGGTCAAGCACTGGCAGGTTTCTTTCTTACCTGCCAACAAAGTGGAAGGCCAGGAGGCAGGTGCAGAGCCAGAAAAGCTGCCAGGATAATGGGATGATGCTGGGGTTGTCTTTGAGAAGTGGAGTGGAAGGGCAATGCTGTGGGAGAGAACAGAGCTCCTGATGCAGAGCAGGGATGGCACTCAGCAGGGCACATGTCAGGGATTAGTTGAGTATGGGGAAACTGGCCTGTGAAACAGAAAGAAATGTCCTGAACTAAACCAAGCAAGTCACATTTAATTCTTTGTAAAGAAATTTCTGTTGTAAGAAGCTGTCAAGGGCAACTGTATTTGTGTGAGAAGGAACAGATTCTGTCCAGGAAAATGAATATTTAGACACATGAAGGACCAGAACATCATGCAGAAGGCTGTATGCTCATTACCAGAACAAAAAGAATGGCCCTCTTCTACTTGTGCTTGGAAACCAAAGATCTTGTCCTGCTCTTGGCTGTTTCTTATGCATCTCCATCTCATGCCAGTTACTGAAGCTGAATCCAACAGCTCTGGTTACCTCTCTAGAGGAAGTGGTATACATCCCTCACTAAAATCCACTCAGTTCCCATATAGCTATTTTGTTTGTGCTGATGCCCTTCTAATATGTCAAAGATGGGCCTCCCAGGACCAGGGCTCTTCTCTCTAATCCAGCACAAGGTCCCAGTCCTTGGGCTATATTTCCTGGTCTAGATGTCTATGACAAGCAGGAGTCAGACCATAGCTACTCCAGGAGAAGCAAAGTTATTCAAACCAGCTCCATGGCAATTAAGAGACTCCTCAATCTGTAGAGCCTTGGTTTAGTAAAAGAAGGTGCATTTAAGCAGGTAGCTCCACATTTTTTTCAGTTGGAAACTGAGCTCTTTTCCAAGTTCTGCTGAAGTCTGCTGATTCTCTTCTGAGAATACGGGCTCAAGTTTATTAATTATTTTGGAATCTAGGTTTTTTTGTTTGTTTGCTGTCCAGATGCTCTACAGTCTATGAAATAAAGAGTTGCCTGCTATGACAATAACATTAAGTAAACCCTTCTGCAGAGCACTAAGAAAGTCCAGACTTCATATGTGATCTGAGAGCTTCAGTGTGTATGTGAAGGATAGATCCAACTGCAGCAGTCAGACTAAACTGAAGAAAGCATCTAGCCTTGAGAATGGGCATTGTTTGTTGCTTCTTCCTTTTCTTTAGACTTTTTTGTCCTCTTACCTGCCTCCTTCATTCTCCTTTCCTGTTTTTCCCTTCTACCAGTTTAGGTTTTCTTCTTTACCCCACATTATTCCCTCTTCTTTTCCCCTCTCTTCCTTCAGTAGCCCTCTTCCCCCTTTTATGCCAGGATGCTAAGTTTGAGGGGAAGCTGTGTGGGATTGTGTTGTTGAGCTGATTGTTGGCTGCTATGGGAAAGGCAGGTCTGTTAGCTGCAAGTCCTTGATGGCCTGGCAGAAAGAGTTTGCAAAGATGAAAGGGCTTCATAAAACTGATAAATAAATAGCATAGATTGGTGTAGGTTTTGGAAACTGTGGAGCTTGACAGAAATACACATAAAATTTATGCGTAAAGACTGAGTCTAAGTAGCAGAAGGAAAATAAATTGAGGAAAAGTGATAAGACAAACTTTGAACAGAGGACAGACGCCCTTTTCTGGAAGGGGTGAGCAGAAGATCTGCATTTATTGTCAGATAAGACTTGAAATTAGATAAGGCTTAATGAATTTGTCCTTGTTACTGATGTTATGCTCATTTAGGCATACTGAGTTATTACAGCCAGTCATTTGAACAGAAAATAGGAAACAAAGTTTAACATCCTTTTTGATCAAAATCAAGAAAGTGCTCTTACAAAACAGAATACCACTACTAAGCTGTTACTTCTTTCATACATACATCCTCTATCTGGCAGAACAAGATCACACAAGACGTAGAAACATCCTTTTTGGGACAGCTCAGGCAATGTGCTGACCCTTCTTATCACCTAAGCTTTATAATCTATGTATCAGTCATAATCCATTTGAAGATCTTATACCACTGTCTAATCATCATCTCCTTTAGATTTATCTCTTTTCTGCATCTGGAATATCATTAGGATTATAGTAACTTTACGAGAATCAGAACCCATTGGGATCATAACAATTTTATTAATATGCCAGTGGCACAAATCCTTGATGTCAGAAAAGTACAGCCTCAAAAGGCTTTATCAAAACTTTCCACTATTAAGCACATCCCAGTTTTCTCTGTCAAAGGTGAATCACTGCTCCTTCTGCACAGCAATCAATAGCCACCAAGGAGCCTTGTGAGCTGTCATGCTAGAAGTCCCAGTGACACTACTTCAGCTACCTATGTGCGTAGAAGAATATAACCAGAACTGGGCTATGTGGCTGGCAAGAAAGGGTAATAAACCTCCCCATTTTCCAATTATCTTTTCATTGCTTACCTTTGCACCTACAGATTATTATCGGAAACTGGACTTCATAAAATGAGGGCATGTGGGTTTAGTGAGCTCCTCTTCTTTGGGCAGGTGTGTGGAAGCAACTCTCATTGGAGGGGGAGGAGGTGCTTTGGCTCTGAACCAACATCTGCTTATTTAGTTTCAGCTTTGAAAGTTAGGTGTTGTGCCCATGCTCTTAGTCAGTTTGACCTATTACACATCAGGCAACTTTTCCAGTTCCTGTAGTACCTTTTCTCTTAAGAGTCTCCCCTAGTCACTTGTTTTCCAGGGCTTTTTCAGCAGTGATCTTTCTTGCCTTAGTGGTTTTTATGTGGTGTTCAGCTTAAATTAGGACTGTCTGCTACCCACATAGGTAGTACCTGACTTCCACTGAGGGCCCTAAAGGTGGAAGAGTGGAGCAAGGGATTCTATAATTCTGTGTTGAGATTAGCAAGGCAGCCATGTAGCTGCATTAAACATGGTGTTAATCTGCGATGTGGCTTTGCTTCTTGAAACGTTCAAGGCTGAGTTATAACAGGATTATCTATTGTATTAATGCCTACACAGAGATACTTGCCAGTTCCCAAAGACCATGTAAACTGAAATGAGGTAGTTGTGCATAGCACAACCTGTATGTAGCAAGCTATTTATCTATCAGAACCAGAAACACTAACTTTAGGTT
>JANHGB010041612.1:63176-73487 GCA_026283785.1 Coracopsis vasa
CCCCTTCTGCTCTCCTGCTCACAGAGTATCTTGCCTGACCTGGCAGTGAGGCAGGCAGCTGTACAGAATTGCACAGCCCCAGCCAGGAGCCTATGGGTTAACTCGCCCACCAAGGCGCTTGAGTCCCCCTGGGCTTGCAGGACAGCCCAGCATAGAGCAGCCTTCAGATGAAACAAAGTACCTTCTGCCTGGCTGGGGCCTAGATAAAAGATCCCCTGGCATTTCTTGGGAAGCCTGGAGGAGACTGCCAGTGCTGAAGCTGAGCTCCCTCTGCCAACAAACAAAACTGCCTTTAAACTCTGAGGCTGTGTGTGAGCTATTGTTGGGGGCATAATGGCTTCTCTGTTTCCCTGCACAGTCATTGCTCTGCTAACACGCCACTGGTCTCTTCTAAAAGTAGTGGAGTGTAAATCAAGTTCTAGAACCTGGAAAGAAGTTTCATCCATTTAGCTTTTACGGCCCTCAGTTGACATTTGTTTGCAGGACAGCAGTAGATTTACACCCTGGTTGGGGCTGCTTTACTTGGAGACATCATTAGTGCTCAGAATGAGACTCACAGATACAGGTTTTGGCGAGATACCTCCTAATTGAAATAACAGGAGTGGGGGTTTGGCAGGGCAGTGCTTGCTGGTCTCCTCCCTCTGAGAAGAGTTTTGGTTTGGCTGGCCTGGCCTGTTTCCTCTGGTTACCTCAGTGCTGGCATGCTCATTGTTCCCTAATCCTGCTGCTGCTGCAAGGCACCGAGTGCTGCTCTGGCTGCTGGAGTTTGCTCTACTTTGGGCTCTTGAACATCCACAGAGGGTAGGGTTGATGGATCCACTCTTCACCCACAATGCCATGGATTGGCTTGTCTCTGAACGTGGCAAGATGCTTCCAAAAGGTAAAGGGCATTTTGCCTATTACACAAGTACAGTAGTCAAAGTGAACACCCAGAGCTGCTCTACAGAAGGGGAAGTTGGTCCCTGAAGGCAATATGATGAATTTAGGTCTTTTTTGATGGAACAATCTTGTAATGGAAAAGGAAATGAGTCAAAGTGTAGCTGTTCAAGATGTATTTCATCAACTGTCAGTCCCAACAAAGTGGTAGTTACTCTCCATCCCTTCAATAGCTCTCAGATCTTCCTGGTGTGTATCTGTAATATGCATGCCAGAGAGCTCCTTGATGTCTTCTGCTCACTCACAGATGAACTATAACCCTACGCACCCCAGGAGCAGCTGTGTGCAGGACTGGGAAACATGGACACGTGAGCACTGGCCATCACCCTCTGGAAATGGCAGGCTCATTGGAAAGGTGCTCTGGTGAAGGGCCCTGGACAGGGTGGGATGCTGTGCTCATACTGGGGTATGCCAAATAGTTTGGCCAAGGTTGCTTGCTAATGACTAAGATGTGTTTTGCAGTGGTCATTCATAGCCTTCTGGACAGAGACTCCTTCACAGACATGGTGTTTGAAAGCACATTATATAAAGTTAATTTCTTTTTTAATTTTTCCTCTGAAAATGATATGACTAACATCAGTTATGTTCTGCTCTTTGAATTTCCCTTCTTACCTATGAATCTGCTGGTTTTTTGGTGCATGAGATTACCTACCTGCTGTAACCAGCCCAAGTTGCTGTTCTGGGGCCTTTTCCTTTCTGGTAACACTTCAGAGCTTTCAAGTGCTCATTGAAGCAGATCACTTTGCAAACAGGATGGCAGGAATGGGTAAAGGGGAAGCTGATAAAAGCTTTGGAGTTGTTAGAATAGTTGTTCTGCACAGTGATGGCGGGGGCATTGAAATGGTACTGGCAATGCCCATAGAAAAGGTCTTGGTATGAATCTGAGTGAGCAAATTTGTAAGACCCTGTTTGTGAGAGGTTCTAGGGAGGAGGAAGCCATTCACTGCCAATAGCTCAAGGGCTGGAAAGATGGGAAGGAGTCATATACAGCCTAATGTGACTAAGAATAGGGAGGAAAAGATCAAATCCAGCCTGCATTCAGGGTGTGGGCAGGATGCAGTGCCCGACTCCATCACATTACAAAGGGGGCAAAGGCCTTGCCAGCATGTGCGGGAGAGGGAAATCTGGTGAAGACTCTCTGATTGGTATTCCTGACTTGATTTAGCATCTAGATAAAATCCAGTCTGACACTGGGCCCCTGTTCTCCCAAGCAGAGCATAACTTAAATGCTCGCTGAACATCTAAAATCTTCAGAGCGTAAAGTCATAAAAAGCTGGGTTGTCCTGTCACCATTGAAAGGTAACAGTACGAGGACATCTTGAATATCCTCTTCCCTCTTGATAGTCCATTTAAAAACAGGACATCACCCTGTTGTGGATGTCAAGGAATACAGAATTGGACTCACAGCTTCCCTGGCCACTCCTTCCCAAACCACCCTTCTATGTGCAGAGCTTCAGCTGCTGGGGGGTAGAAGGGGGAAACAGTGGATATGAAAGAAGGCAGATGAAAAGGCTGCTCTTGTGCCTGATCATCTGCTTTCTAGTTCCCATGCACCCCAGAAGCTGCAAGGTTGACAATCCTGTCTCGTCCCACAGGAAGATGAAGAAGTGCTATGTGGTGACTGGAGTCCTGACTGCAGCCCTGCTGGGGCTCATCTTGTTCCTGGGTCTCTTCTTTGGACTGCCCTCTGACTCAAGGGACACACACACTTACAAGAAGGCGGCTGTGGCGACAGACGCGGGGCAGTGCTCGATAATTGGAAGGTACCTACTAATTGTTCTGTGACTCGCATTAGGTCTGACACCTCTTGCACAAGATAAAACTGTTGTTTCCCCAATGTCCAGGTGCAAGCCTGGCAGTTGACCAGCATAGGTCATCTCTAAACTCCCTGTGGAAAGAGGAGGCCATAATAAAACCCGGGCTTTTACCATTCCTCGCCAAAGTTACTGCAGTTGCTCAAAGACAGCATAGCAGGCAAAGATCCCTATGATCTTTCATGAAGAATGCAAACAAGAGATGCTTTTTGAGCTCCTTATAAAATCCATTTATCAAGCTGTCCTCTAGTTCCAGATGCAAATGGTGAGATTTCAGGCTCCTCTGAGTGTTGTCGTTTCTCATGTGTAATGAATGTGTCTGGGATACCTGTCCCCACATGCACTTTGACACATCTTGGTGTCTCCAGACTAGTGTGGATGTGTCTCTGAGGGCTGATCTGGTCTGGAACTGGACCATTAGGATCTGTTCTCTAAGTTGATAGAAGCTCAAAGCTTCTTTTTCCTGAGGAACCTATAGACAAATGGGCATTAGAGAATCTGTCATAGCTGCTCTGATGAGGTTAATTGACTGCTCACAGGTAGCTGAGACACTGTAACATGTCACCATATGATGCCTTCTCTCCTGCTTCACAGGGACATCCTTCGGCAAGGTGGATCAGCAGTGGATGCTGCAATTGCAGCTATGCTCTGTGTAGGACTCATGAATGCTCACAGCATGGGCATTGGAGGGGGTCTCTTCTTTACCATCTATAGCAGCACAGGTAAGAGACAGGGCCATACACGTCTGGAACAGTTTGATAACTCTTTACTCAAGCAGGTGATTTATCCTACCTGAATAAGGGTAAAAGATTGATTCTCACAGCCTCTGGGGGAACACACTATCCTCAAAATAATTGCCAAGAAACTGGCTCATATTGATCAGACTTTAACAGAGACCATGCCTGTATATTGAGTCCAGAGCTAAACATCGTCTTCCTTGCTCTGTCATTAAAGGAAAAGTGGAAATCATTAATGCAAGAGAGGTGGCTCCAAGCAGAGCATCGGAGGACATGTTTGGGAACAACACACAGCTTTCTCTGAAAGGTATGGCAAAGGCTATTTCATTGCTTTGGGGGGACCAAATAACTCCAGCATTAGCTACTACTGACATGTTTAAATTAAGAATATTTCTTTAGATTAGGTTCTTGCCTATCTCCAGGATTTCTAATTCAGAAATGTCCTCTAATTTACACAGTCTGCAAACTCTGTTCTGACAACGCAAGCTAAAAATAATGCCTTTCAAACTAGTTATTCACCTCAGCACTTCCTTCTTTTCACTTTATGAAAATGCAGGTGAATCCAAAGCACTGAGTATGACCTGTTCTATCTTTACATCTTTTTGAATAAATCTTTGTGGATCAGCTTAGTTCTTGTCAGTTCAATATCCTCCCTAAACACCTTTTGTGGTGACTTCAATTAATGGTTGAAGGCCTCCAGAGAAGAATTCATTTCCTTTCAGGGCAGTATTTTCTAATCAAAACCAAAAGAAATGCTAGCTAGCTCTCTTCATGGTCACTCCTGTAACCAAGGAGGAACAGCATCTTGGGGGGGCGTTGAGAAATGTGTTGAACTTCAGGGAGGTGCCAATAAAGACAGGATTGAAACAAACTGCTGCATCACTGTGCAATGCAGTAATCAGTATATTGCAATTATAGTTACAATGCTGCAAAAAGGTTTTCGGCTGAAGTATGTTTGTGTCCTCGTGCTATAGTGTGTTCTCCTCTGAGGGACTGGAAACTGGAGGCAGCTGTGATAACTTCTGTTCTCTGAGCAGCTTTTCTCTGGTACAGAGCCCACTGAGGGGAACTGACCCAAGAGTGGGAGTTAACAGGAAGAGGATAGAGGTGTTTCAACCTCTGTCTGGTGCAGTCCAGAATATGTAGGCATATTCATGTCAGACAGAGTAATTCCATTAGCATTGTATGCTTAAAATGAGCTGGTAGTATATGTAGTGTAAGTAATCTCTGCCTGAAAACAGGGCTAACATAAAAGCCTGCTCTGCCTCCGTAATCTATGAATCACTTTCTTTTCTTGCTATGGAACACTAATGCATTCCTCATCTGCTCCAGGAGGACTGTCCATTGCTGTGCCAGGAGAAATCCGTGGGTATGAATTGGCTCACAAACGTCATGGCAAACTGGCATGGGAAAATCTGTTTCTGCCCAGCATCAAGTTGGCAAGAGAAGGGTTCCCTATTGGGAAAGGCCTTGCAGCAGCCATCAAATCAAGAGAGGAGTCAATTGAGAGCAATCCCTCACTGTGGTAGGTAGAGCAGTCTCACTGTAGTAGGTAGAGCAGTTGCTGTTCTTTGCAGAGAAATTTGGAGTAACTGCATTCTAGCTGAAAAGTCTTTGTGTTTGTGTAATGTAGCATCTGTGAGGAGCATGTCTCCCCTCCAGTGACTGCACTCACTGTGCCTGATGATGTTATTCCAGCTACCTGATGGTACTAAATAGTATGGCCAATTTAGGAATGTTCAGTCCTGACTTATAAGGGGGATAAATTCTGGTCTTTTAAAGTCCATTTGTCTGAGCAAAGGTGGTATTAGAGTACTTGTTGGGATAAATCTGTCACACAGCAATGTATTTTCTGAATCCTCAGCTTTTCCTCATGCTGTAAGTATATCAAGCTAATCTTACCTGCAGCTGGGGAAATTGCAGTGTCTCCTTGAACATTTCTCCTACTGTCAGACAATGGGAGTTTGGGTCATATCTTACTCTTCAGCCAGCCGTTCCTCGAACAATGCCTCTGACCATCCACTTCTGGCAGTGACTATGAACATAAAGGGTTTTCAGTGCTCCTTCACTTCTTCTTACAGTCAAACCCTTCCTGTCTATGTCCAGCCCTACTGGAGATCATGCTTAAGCCTCTCTTTTCCTTAAAATCTCTGGCAGCTGCAAGTTGGTTTCCAACCCAATTGGGATGTACAGCCTGGACCTGTCTCCCGTACTTCCATCTGGCAGGTCCACAGCAGCACATTCGTGATCCGTGATGAGAGAGTGACCTGGGTTCAGGATGCTTAAACCACAACAGGGAGCTAAAGATGAAACTGTCTGCCTCAAAGTGCTCTGGCAAACTGGGATCGAAACACATTCTCCTGGACTCACTGGAAGCTTTGAGCCTCATAGCTTCAGTCTGTGCCCTGAACTGAACTGATTGAGTGCAAGGACTGTGGCCTCTCCTGGGCATCTTGAAGGAGATGTTGGCTCCTTGGGCAGCTAGGGAGGGTGGCCTGGCTTGGTGAAAAATGTCAACACTCCCTACTGTAGGCTTCACTGAGCAAATTCTGAGCAATGTGGGGTCTCAGATCAGGAACTGCTGATCACTTTTATGTCCCAGAGCAAGATGTCAGGACCCCTGGGACATGGCTTACACAGTTTCTCTTCTCTCCAAGATACTTCTAGCATGAACACTCAAATACTGTGTCAGCTGGTACAGGTACACATAGTGTTGAACTTGTCTCTCAGATCTGATCTTCTCAATCTCTTTTCTCTGTTAGTGAAGTGTTCTGCAAAAGAGGGAAAATTCTGCATGAGGGCGATATCATGAAGATGCCTAAACTAGCCAACACATACGAGACTATAGCCAGAGAAGGAGCAGATGCCTTTTACACAGGAAGCCTGGCAAAACAGATCATCGATGACATCCACAGTGTAGGTGAGAAACAGGACCTCTGTCCAAAACAGCATGAGTGACCTGGCTGGTGCTGCTCAGCACCCAGGGAGGAGCCAGTGTCCTGCAGAAGCCTTGGAAGCGGGTCAAGCCTGCTGCCCAAAATGCTGCCTCTGAGAACTGTGGCAACAGGACACTCAAGAGAAGTTCTTAGCACTCTAATGGATGCATTTGAAACTCAGTCAAAAATGGACAGTGTATGCTGTACATTTCTGTACCATAAAGTCTAGCAAGTCTATGTGTTTCTGGATGTAGATAGTGGATACATGCTGTTTACAGAGCATGAATCCAACAAGTTTCTACCTAAAACATGACATGGTTCTGTAAACTCTGAGCTTTTTTAATCTCTCAATACCACTAGATGGTGGTAGTATTGTATCCTTACTAGCTAGCATTGGCTAGCTTCAATGAACCTCATATGAATAAGTCATTTGTGGTGGTTAATTATTGCCTTCCCCCTTCTGTTAAGAAAGGCAATAGAACATAAAAGTGATTCTGCTTGTGGGGTAGCACAAAGTATTGGCACCCAAAAGCTGCATCCTCCTTCTGTAAACAGGACTCTTAAGGACTTTGTTACCTGACATTGCTGGTATCCTTTGTAAAAAAAAAAAAAGATGGATGACCAGATTTTTGGCTGCTGTAAATCAGCCCAACTTCAAGCTTAGGCTATCTGAGCCTCAGCTGGATCTATTAAGGAATAAATTAATCTCTTGTGCATCCATCTTTGCTTTCTTTACCTTGCAACTCTTTAGATTTGCCTGTGTTCCCTCCTGTCCTTGCTGTGATGCACAGTGATGGAGTATTGCCTTCTCTTCCTACCAAAGATCACATAAACCCACACTTACAGTTTCCTTTCCTTTTCCAGGGGGCATTGTCACATTGGATGACCTGCGGGACTATAACGCGACAGTGATAGAAGACCCCATAGCGATCACACTTGGGGAGTTTACCCTCTACACACCTAGTGCCCCTCTAAGCGGCCCCGTGCTCGCCCTCATCTTCAACATACTGAAAGGTGAGTGCCCCTGAGCAGTACCTTACAGGCAGCAGGACTGTGAGGGCTCCAAAGACAACACCTTTTTAGTTTTGGGAGCTGTGCCTCCCTTGATAGCCCTCCAGCAGGTGGGAAGTCTGATACCCCAGGAGGGATCAGAGATGTGGAAACATTTCCCTTCTATCGCAAACTCCTTCCTACTTGAAATACAGGTGTGAGAGGGAAAATATACTTGTGACTGGGGCACTTCCCTAACACCTGCATGTGTGGAAACTAACCTGTACTTGAGGCTTTTTTGGAAAACGTCTCTGCAAAGTAAAAAGCCTGCTGGTGACTCCCATAGTGCTCAAAACTACCAAAGCTCCTGTGTTCTCTGTGTGGAGATTAGGACAGTCCAGTGATTACATCTCTGAGAGATTTGGCTTCAAGATTATACCATTTGACACAGGTTTATTTGCAATCCATTGACCATGTACTTTCCTTTGTTGTTCACAGTTGTTTGTCTTCTGTTGCCAGGATATAATTTCTCTGCTGACAGCATCAAAACGGTGGAGAAGAAAGGTCTGACTTACCACCGCATTGTGGAGGCCTTTCGCTTTGCCTATGCCAAGAGGACTTTACTGGGAGATCCCAAATTTGTCAACATTACAGAGGTACCTGGCAAAAGCCTTTTCTTTCTGCAATACCAAGACTGGCTGGAGCATGGCTTAAAGTTTATGGGTGACTAAACTTTGTTAGGGATGCTCTGTGACACTTGATATTTGCAGGCACTGTAATATCTCTGAATCCAAATGTGAAGTCCTATGTGACTCATGGCTGAGTATGAGGGATATAAATGGAGGAAACCTTCCTGATGTAAGGAAAAGCAAAATCCTTAATTCATGAGGAGCATCTGAGTATATTTAGGGCTAACCCTCCCTGTTTTCATAGTGCTTGAAGCCTTACTAGATGACATCCTTGTGGCTCTCTAACCCCAGTCCTGCCTAAAGTAAATGGACCAACATATGGGAAGGGCTGAGGCAGGAACCCTTCTTTTCCCAAGTTCACACTTTGTGCTTTTACTTCTGTGACTCTGCAAAAGCAGCAGGATCTGAGCCCAGCCCAGCCTGATGAATACCAATTTGCTGTTTACAGAGCAATGATCAGAGCTTGCCTTGGCCTAGTTCTCTCAATCCCTTTCCTCTCACCTTTGAAGCAAGTGTAACACTGCTTGCCTACGCCTTACAGCAGTGTTGATGTACAGTGATGTAAAGTGATGACAGCTTTCCATAGACCTGCAATGATAGATGCTGATTATCTCCCTACACAATGGGCTGCATTGTACCAGCTGCTTTTGTGACTGCTTAAAATGATTTTTGGTACAATGTCCATCTTTCAAGAAGGAGGAATGCCCCTGCTGGAAAACTATAGCTTCACTGCTGGGATTTACCACTCTTCCGTGCTCTGAAGTATTGGATATCAGCCTCATAACTACATGTCTCTTAAACTTAATCTGCTGAGTAACTGCATTGGATTTCTCTGACAGGCGATCAGAAACATGACGTCTGAGTTCTTTGCGGATAGTCTCCGAAGGAAAATCACAGACAACACCTCCCATCCAGTTGACTACTATGAGCCAGTATATTACACTGGAGATAATGCCGGTACATCCCACCTCTCCATTGTGGCTGATGATGGCAGTGCTGTGTCCGCCACCAGCACCATCAACCAATAGTATGAGCTCGGACATTACTTCCGTGTAGGCCTTTGTCATCTTCCTAGTGGTGGTTCTGTGGTTGGTATAAAACATCACTGAACTGTCACCTCTCTGTTGGGGTAGTGATGAGTAGCACTGTTGATGGGCACTACTGCTGAACTTGCAGGTCAGTTCTTAACACTGTGACCTATGTGGCTGGGTCAGAGAACAAGATGTGTCCTCTCTCATGTGGAGTTCACCCACCAAGAAAACATGCACTGCATCTGGATCTTATTATAAGCAGTGGTATCACTGCTGGCTCTGACTTCCCAGACAGGAGTTTGAGCTAATACAGCTGGCCTGGAAGTGCAGTGTTTGTCTTCGAGTGCTGGCAGGAAGAGCTGTGTTCCATGTGTGTAGCTTGAAGCTTGGAAGGGGGGTGAAGGTTCTTTTTGTCCGTAGAAAATGTCTCCAGCTTGACACATCAAAGCAAATCCTCAGTGATTCCCCAGTGTGCCAGCCTGTGAGTTAAGCTGCCTCTGGATGGAGTGCCATTCTGCCTGCTGGAAAGGGAAATAGCTGTATGTAGCTGCTTTGCTGTTCTTCCTCTTGGGGTCCTTACAGGGGAGCTGTACAGCAGGGCTCTGGGCTGCCTTTCCTCTTTGTGTACTCATGGTATAAACTGCTTCCTTCCCCCAAGAGGTGACGGAACATCCTTCACAAGAGGAGAGATTGGAGAGTAATTCCAATCAAATTCCAGGTTTGACATTGCAGTAATTCACCTGAAGCTTCTCCTTCATTTGCTCTAGTTTTGACATATTTGCACCAACTTGTTTTCTCTAGCTTTGGCTCTGATGTACGATCCAAAGTGAGTGGAATCCTATTTAATGATGAGATGGATGACTTCAGCTCACCTTACATAATCAATGGATTTGGAATCCCTCCTTCTCCAGCAAATTTCATAGCACCAGGTATGAACTATAAACTACCTTTCTGACTCCGACTTTCGGCTATGTCTTGCATATTAATGCTGTGATGTCTGCAAGGTAGGCTGCAGCATGTCTGCCATCAGGCACAGAGCTGGGCCTTTCTGCAGAGGATGGTAAGTCATCTGGCATCCCTGCCAAAAGCACACAACCAGGCCCTGGTGCAGTCCTGAAGGAGAGGCTGTCTAAAGAACAACTTTTGTGTCTGACTCCTTCCAACAGCCAGAAATCCTT
>JANHGB010041617.1:0-21690 GCA_026283785.1 Coracopsis vasa
GCCAGCGCCCCGCCCGCTGCGGGCCCTCAACCCATCACCACCCGGCAGGAGGCCCCGCAATTAGCGAGCTGCTGATTAGAGCTGATTGCGCGCTACCTGCGGCGCTGCCGGCCCCGGAGGGGGCACCGAACCCCGGGCACTGAGCTGCCCCTTCGTGCCTGGTGTGTCCCTCCCCGCTCCTGCGGAATCCTGATGTCTTCGAGTTGTTAAAGACAGATTTTGAGACAGCGCGGAGGAAGACAGTGCAAGGTTTGTGGGGTCAGCACGGGGCAGTGACAGGGAGCTGCTGGGAACCAGCCCCTCCAGTGTCTGCGTCCTTTAATTACTGCTGATAAACTGCCGCCCCCCCTCCCTTGGTGGTCCCCAGCTCACCACCCTGCAGTGGGCACCCGAGACCCCATCCTATCGGTCCCCTGGGCACGGGCACACTCTGCTCTGCTTCCCTCTTTGCACAAATTCACTTTACCAATAATAATCCCAGGGCAGTGGTACAGTCACCGCCCCTGGACGTGTTCACAAACCGTGTAGATGGGGCCCTTAGTGACATGGTTTAGTGGTGGCCTTGGCAGTGCTTTGTAAAGGTTGGACATAGAAAAGAACCTCAAGATCAACTTGGTTGATTTGATAATTCTATGAACATGAAACCCTAGCCAGATGTCTCCCAGGGAGGCAGAGGCATCTCTTGGAGAAGTGCCCTGTGCTCTTTGGCAACTGCTTCCAGCGGGAGCTTGCAGAGGCACCAGCAGCTCCCAGGTGTGGGAGATGGTGTTTGCTGGCAGGGGGAGTGACAGGAAAACTGCCCCTGCCCGGGGCACGGCTGGGGCGCGAGTAGGTGGGCTGAGCGTGGGGTGGATGTGCCAGCTTGCCTAGAGCAGTGTGAGAGCTGTGCTCTCTGGGAAGCAGGAGGGAGCACAGCTCAGCAATTACAGCACAATTAGCTCAAACAGCAGGTTGATTGTAAATTGCAGCTCTGTGCCAACTACAAGTGTGGAGCGAGTGGCAGGCGGGAGCTCTCCCGCTGTCTCTGCTTGGGGCTGAGCCAAGCTGGAGGTGTAGGAGCACAGCCTCAGCATCCCCTGTGAGGTGTCCTGGCACCCGTCCCCACTTCCCCCCCACATCGGGCCACTGTGGACACAGGAGAGGTGGTAAGGAGTCCCGTGGGCTCACTGTGGCACAGTTCCTCTGAGGGAGGGCTGCCAGGAGCCACTCCGTGGGCATCCGGCACAGCTGCCGTGGGCATTGCCAGCCCTTCCTGGGCATCAGAGCCACGCTGACTTCCCGGGAGCATCCCAGCAGAGCCTCTGCACAGCCTCTGCTCCGGGGCTGACCCATGGCACCAGGACTGCTGCTGGGTGGGGATGAGCAGTGCCACAGGCTGCCTCTGTCATGAGGCTCCAAACCCGGTGCTGGGCTGTGGCAGCCCTGCTGGAAAGCCGGTGGTTGCAACACTCCTCCTGCACGCAGTGTGGGGAGCAGCTCACAGTGAGGGGGACCCCTCTGCCAGTCCCTGTGCTGGCAGAGGGGCACACAGCTGCACGTAGGCTTCACTTGCAGTAGCCAAGCAGAGGAGTGTGAGTGTTCTGCTGGCAATGGGACAATGGCAATTAATGTTGGCTCTTCCTGGGAATGATCCTGCTCAAAGCAGCCTGTCCCCTGCTACCATTCCAGGGAGCTGTGGGCCTGCAGGGTGCCGCTGCAGATCTGCCCGGAGTGACCAGGACAGGCACTGCAGGGGACAGGGAGGGGGCCAGAGCCGGTTGTCTGTCATGCCAAGTAGGCATCCCCCCGATCCCTGAGCAGAGCCCAGTGGCTCTGGCCGGCAGTGGCGCACTGCAGGGTGCTGCTCCCGCTGCTGTGGGGACTCCGTGCCCTCAGTGGGGTGTCCATGTGCTCCATCCCATAGATGGTGCTGGCAGTGGAGCTAGCACCCACGGAGCTGCGTGCTCGGCACTGAGTCTGTGCCAGGGAGGGCAGGAGGGGCCCCTGTGCTGTGCCTGCCGCAGGGTGCGGAGGGGTCCAGGGCTGGCAGGGGCAGCTCCTGTCAGCTTGCTGAGTCTGATGCCTTTCATCTCTGAGTTACTGGCTCATGTCAGGGCAGAGCTGGAAATGTCAGGGACTGCTGCAGGGTGACCGTGCAGAGTGGCAGATGGTCAATGATGGATTTGTCACTTCAGATTCAGGCGGTTTTTAAATATTCAGCAGAATCAGAGGTGACAGCTCATGGCAGCAGGCAGAATTTCTGTACATCTCAGAAAGACCTCCTGGCCCCCTGGGAGGGGGAGCACAGCAGGACAAACCCTGGCTCCTCGAGGCAGTGGCTGGGGACAGCACAGCCTGGACTGTGCTGTGCCTGGACAGGGCTCTCTGCTCCCCATGGCTGGTGACTGTGTGGGCAACAAGGCCAGTGCTGCCCCTGGCCTGCCCTGACTGCTCCCTGCGAGCTGAAGCATCACTGGAGCACCCATGGAGCATCCATGCAGCACTGCACTGCCTAGGGCCGTCTGAGCACCACGGGCCTGTGTGTGTCTCGCGGGTGCTGGGGGCTCTTGCTGGCTCCATGCAGGGGCTGGCACACAGCCCTTAAGTGATGTGGCAGCCACGTCCCGAGGAGTGGCAGCGGGCGGGAGGCTCCTGGGCCTGGACAGGGAACCTGATGGCCTGTCAGGGAGTGCACAGATGCTCTGCAGATTACAGTGGCAGCAGCATTAAGGCTGGAGCCAGTGCTGGGCAGCAGTTGCAAGGCTGCTCAGGGGCAGAATGGGGCAGGCTGTCAAGAGAGATTCTCCTTTCCGAGGTGCTGGCAGCAGCCCTGATCCCTCTGACAGCTGTGGGGAACAGTCACCAGCCACTTCTGCAGTTCAGCAGAACCCAGTGGCACACGGTGTGCCAGCTGCTTTGTGCTGGCTGAGGTCCTGGTGGGGTGTGCGGAAGGACAAAGGCCTGCAGGGGGACACAGAAGCCACCGTGGAAAATGTCTCCTGTTTCAGGAGATAGAGCCAGGACAGAGCATGTGCCCTGTTTGATCCAAGGGATGTGGGGCTTCCCCTCACTGGGAGATCTGAGACTAGAGCTGCGCTGTAGGTGCTGGCAGGGGAGGGAGGCAGTGAGGCCAATGCACAAACGAACATGCTGGTCTTTGAGGGCAGGTGATGTATTATTTACTCTGCATCCCATTTGTCTGCTGCCTAGCAGAGGGCTCTGCTCACAGCAGCTTGATTGGCGCGGCGGTCCTCGAGCCACAGCTCATCAGGTGGAGACCCTGATCAGGGCACTGCTGATGGCACGTGTTTGCATCAAACTTCACTCAGGGTGCAGGTCCTCCCGTGGTGCCTGCGTGGCGCAGCCTGGCTCAGGGGGCAGACAGCCCTGGCCCTCCTCTGCTGCTGGCACATCCGTGGTGTGGGGGGCTCGTGCAGCCCTGCGGGGTAACGGCACCAGGGCAGCAGCCAAAGTCTGCTGCGAGAGACCCCAGCCGGGCAGGACTGCACTTGCCAGTTCAGTCCAGGCGGGACACACGCCATCCTCATCCTTGGCAGGACTGGTTCAAGCCTTCTCTGCTGCGTGGTGCTGAGCTGCCTTCCCATGAGGCTGGCTACCTTCTCTGTGTAACTGTGGCTGCCTTCTCTGTGTCGTGTCTCCACCAGCCCCTGCTCATGGCATGCTGTGAGCGGACCCACTGAGCAGACTGCTTGTGTGCTGGGGACTGATGAAGGAGGGCAGTAACCTGCCCACATGGCGTGCATGGACTGCCCCATTCTGCAGGGCTGTCACCCATTCACCATGCAGCATCCTGCCCCGGCCAGCCTTCCCCAGCAGAGCCAGGCCCATGGGTGCACCACAGGTTGGGACGGGCAGCACACATCCAGCCTGCCAGATCCCACTCTGCTGCCAGGGGCACGCTGCAGCCTTTTCCTACCGTTTCTGTTTCCCTGCTAGGAGCATGTTAGATAATCCATGATTGAAGCTAAAATAAAGCCAAAGCCAGTAGTACCAGCTCCAACCTTGACAGCACTCTGCAGCAGCACTGCAGCCTAAACCAGTGATCCCCAGGAGCCAGCGCGTTCACAGACCACCCCCGTGTAGCCCGGCTGCCTGCAGCACCGCGCAGCTTTGCAGAACTGACTCCTCTTCATTACTGGTGTCTGCTGTCAACAGCTTGTGCCTGTCTTCTACATGGTCTGCGTGATGGCAGTGGCTTCCAGCAGGGCCAGTTCTCTGCAGCCCAGCCCAGTGCCAAACTTCCTCCATTAGGTGCTTCTCTGATCAGCAAGCAGAAGGCAACCTACTGGTCAAACTCTCCTGGAAGCTGAGCTTGGCTCTGGCTCTCGCCTGTGCTTATAGCAATTTAATAGCAGCAGCAGGAAGGGATGGGGAATTAATTTGCTTGCTGCCACCCCTTCGGGACACACCTACGGGTGTGCACACAGTGCTGCGATACACTGGCTCCCTCCTTCCTCTGCTCACAGCTGCTCGCATTTCCTCTCCCTGCCTTTATCACGCCTTGCATTAATTGTTTTTCATCTGTCAAACACTGAAGGGACTGCAGCCTGCTCAGCCCAACGGGCGTTTTGGTCATGGAAAAAGCACGAAGCTCTCGAGGAAACCACAGGCTGAAATCAAGGGCAGCAGCAGCATTGTGCAGCCCGTGGCTCAGAAGAGGCAGTGCAGGACTCGCCAGCAGAACTCGGGTGCGTGGTCGTAGCCGTCTGCTCTGGGCACTCGCAGCCCTGAGCGGTGCAGGAGGAAGCTGCTGCGGGACTCGCTCGGGTGCAGAGTCAAGGCTGCAGCAGTGTCCGGTGGGCGCTGCACCACACGCTGTGTCCCCTCTCCAGGCAGCAGCACAGGACGTGCCCAACCCCAGGCAGTGCGGCTGAGCGCTCACCCCGCAGAGAGGCACAAGGCTCCGGCTGGCTCTGTAGAGGTTAAATCTTTCTAATCGCTCAGTAAGGCCGTCTCTAAGAATTTATCTACTTTCTGCCTTCCAAGAACATATGGGTAAAATCCCCCTGAGCGGGACTTACACTTATAGCATCTATTACTGAGATCAAGGTTAATCCAGAGTAATCTAATGGGGTGAAAAGGACTTTATATAAATCTGTTTTAATCTAGAGGACATGATAGCCTGACGAGGCCATCAGAAAACACGTGCACCACTGCTGGGGCAGGGAGAGGTGCCAGGTTGCTTGGGGGATGCACGAGGGAGACTTGGCTCATTGAGCGCTCACATCTCTATTGTGCAGTGGGGCTGGGACATGGCTTGTGAGGTTGGAGCCAGGCTGGAGCTGTGCTGGCTGTCCTGGAGTGCAGCGGCTGCTGGTAGCTTCGCAGAGATTTAGTGGCTCTCTCGCTGTCAGGATGTTGTGCCATGGGGCAGGGAGGTTGTAAATGCTCTTCCCACTAAGTTATGAGCTGTCCCTCGCAGGTGTAATTTATCCGCACTTAAAGAGAGGCAATGTTCAGCAGGGAGGACGGAAGGTGAACTTCACACAGCTCCATGACAGCCCTGTGCAAGGACCAGTGCTGCACTGGGGCCCGATGCCTGCAGCTCCATGCCAGGCAGGCAGAGCCAAAGGAATTCCCCCTCCAGGATGTGGTGCTATGGGCCCTGCTGCACCCACGTCCCCCATGGCCAGGCCAGCACCCTCTCTAAGCCGTCTGGTGCCGAGTGCTGCCCCCACTGCTCCTGCTGCTCCCACTGCCCTCCGTCCTGTCCTGCCACCTCTGGGCTCGCTCTGGCTGCTTCCATGTGAGCCCTGCAGCAGCAGCGCGCTGCCCTGGCTGGGTGCGCAACATGGGAAGCCAAATGAGGCGGCTCTCCAGAGCATGGCATGTCGTTTCACATCTGCTCAGATGTAGACTGAGTTATCCGGGTCCCTGAGTCCCAGACCCGCCAGAAGACAGTATCTCAGCTAAACGATGCAAAAATGATTTAATGGAGGGAACTAATCAAGGAATCCAAGAGAGACTGCTCACCAAGGGCTGATGCCAGATTCAATTAAACTGCAGCCTTTGTGGGCTCACCATTTTAATTTTCCACAAATTAGCTTAAAAAAGGTATGGAAATGAAGATATTAGGGGGTTTTTTTTAAGTCAAAAGGAAAAATCCTTTGAGGATTATATTAGCTATTTCGCTTTAACAAACATAATTTCTGCACTCATTTTCTTGTTTTAATCTCAGCTGTTGAGATGCTGTTTCCATTTTAGCTCCAGTGTCAGTGCTTTGAGAACAAGATGGGGAAGTGTGTTAGCTGTCTGGGAGTAGGCCCTACAGCCCAGCTGCCACAGCCCTGCCCAGGGACCTGCTCTTCCCTCCTGGGGCAGAGGGTGCCAATGCAGGAGCATTTCCTGCACCGCCAAGGGAAGTTTTGCCACCCAGTGCTGGTGACCATCACAGCACTGGTGGATACAGCCCAGCTCTGCCGTGGGGCAGCAGTGGTGGCACAGTTGCAGGGGTCTGGCACAGGAGCCGACAGCCCCACGCTCAGTCTGGGACCTGCAAAACAAGCCCATCCTCCCAAATGCTGTCCCCCACATGTAGCTGCATCCCTGGGTGCTGCTAGTGGCAGGTCCCTGCTTCGTTATCGGCAGCTGGTCCTGCCCCATGGTAGCAATGGGGCCTCCTGCATCGTAAGGGCAAAGCTCAGCTCCGTCCCTGCCTGTGCACGGCAGAGGCTGGTGGTGAATGAGCCTGGTGAGGAGCGGGCTGCGGGGCTGCTCAGGGCTGAGGCAGTGCTCGGCTCCAGCCATCCCACAGCTCCTGTAGCTTCACCTGCTCTTGCCCGAAGGCAGCAGGAGATAAACACGGAGCAACGGTGTTGTGTGTCGGCTGCGATTTGTCTTCTGTGAAAGCGTGTCTTGTGCTAAGGATCTGCTATGAATAATAACCGCTGCTGTTCTGGCCGTGCCTCTGCTGGCATCTGCGGGCCTGGTGTGGCCATCCTCTCCCACCCTGTGAGGTGCAGCCCTTTGTGCTGACTTCCAGGCAGCTGCAGCACCGGCCTTGGCCTGAGACTGCTCTCTAGCAGGAGTGGTGCCCAGGCCTTGGCACTGGGCAGCCTGGTTCACACCCCAACGAACTGTGGTCCTGTCCCCAGGTTCATGGCTCGTCAGTGGGAAACGACTCCCCAGCAGCATCACTTATCAGTGGGGAGATAGGCAGGACCACAGTGGGGCTGACAGGGCTGGCATGGCATGGCCAGGCCACGGCAACGCCTAACCTTAGCACCTAACCGTGGTTAACTGCTTCCTGCCTATCTTCTCATGGGATGGGGATGACTCCTGCTTCCCCATCTTCTCCCTCTGCTGCCTGCACCCTGGCACTGCCCATCCAGGTCCTGCACCCACCATCCCACATTGCTCACACACCCCCATCCTGCACCATCCCTTCCTGTGTCCCCCTCACCCCATAGCAGCATCATCTGGCTCCTGGGTGACCTTCATCTCCAGGTTCCTGGAAGCGTTCCTTGCTCCCTTCCTCCATGCCTCAAGCTGGAAGGGAGCTTCATTTGTCACTGTCTGTTTTAAAAGGTCCAATCTGCTTGTAGGGTCACCTGGCTGCTCTGCCAGCATCTCCTCGTGCTGGCACGGCTCTGCTGCAGCCACCGCAGATGCCTTGGAGAGGGGGCAGGAGCACTTGGAGCTGGGCCCAGGGGTGCCCAGAGGTGCAGGTCCCACTGCGCCCGGCAGCCCATGGCTGGGGCCTGGGGCACCCCCTCACCTCCCCTGTCCGTGGGGAGGGGCTGCAGCTCCCAGCCCAGAGCTGCCACTGGCGATGTGGGGCTTCTCCTGTGCTGCCCTCCTGGAGATGCTGCCGGAGCAACAGGTGGTGACATCCCGGCTTTGCCCTGTGGTGCGGATGTGGTGGCAGAGGCTGCAGCTGGGACTGTGCCGCGCCACCGGACCCTCCCCGCCCTGCGCACTCCGAGTGCAGCTCAATGCAGAATTAATTTGTCATATTGACACTGATAGTTTATTACGGAGCAGAGTGGAGCCCATTCATTTGAACAGAAAACATTTCCTCTTATCTCCTGCCTTTTCATGCCTCAGCTCTCACTCTTTAACCTTGGACAACGAGACAGTCATAATTTTCTCACTGGCTCTATGGTTCCTTTAGATAAGAAACTTATTTTTTAATCTTTCTTTCTATTGAATTTTAAACATGTTCCATTACAAAACCTGGTGCACGTAACAACGTATTTCACCCAGCATTAATGTGGCCACGTGCCACAGCCTCTGCTCCGAGCCAGCTCCCAGCGCTGCTCCCCGCGTGGCCGCACGGGCTGCCCGCAGCAGTGCAGGGTGCAGACAGCAGCCAGGTCCGGACCACGCTCAGCGGTGCTGGGGCCCAGCCAGCTGCGGCCTGGGCACGGTGCGTGACGGGGGAGCTGCAGCAGCGCGGGGAGCTCTGCCCGCGCAGGGATTGCGGGCTCAGGGGCTGTGTGAGCTCAGGCGGACGGACCGACCCTCACCAGAGGAAGGCGCTGTCACCAGTTTCAGCGGTTCCTGCCTGCTCCAACGTGGTCTGAGGCTGCGGGAGGATTTGTTGTCTGGGGACAGTCTCTGGGGAGCTGCTGTGTGACCGGAGCCTTTGCAGCCCCACATGTGAGCCCTGCTGCAGCCTCGGGCGCAGCAGTGCAGGGCCTGGCTCAGCCCAGGGCTTCAGGCGGTTGCGGAGGGACCGATCGCATCTGCAGTCCACAGAGCCGCTGTTCCACCAGCAAATCGCCCCATCAGGGCCCCTACAAGGAGAGGCCATGATTGCTTTCTGTGTGCGGGAGAGCCACATAGATAAGGCTTTCACCTCTAAGACTCTGCTGAAAAATTAGGGATGGGAGGTGGGAGGGAGCAAATTGAGATAAATGAGTGTGCTGTATGGCATCCTGCCCGCAGGATGCTGAAATAAAAAATCAGTAAATAAAAAATCACCAGTCTTTATCTGGTCAGAGCCTGAATGGGCTGTGTGATAACTATAATGGATGAGTCTGCCATGAGGGCCTCACAGAGGGACCTGGCATCCCTCACTGCTGCGGGGAAGGCACCTACTGCTGCTGCTTTGCTGGGGGAATGGCCGTGGCATTGCCAAGGGCCGGGATGGGCAGCTCTGCCATGGCACGTTGGTCCTGTCCCTCCATACCACCTGCCATGCTGGCTCTGGAAAGGGCTTGGCTCCTTCCTCTGCATGAAATGCACTTTTCCAAGTCGTCCTTCACAGCGAGGGAAAAGGCAGATGAGATGCCGAATTAGCCTGCAAGAGCCGTATTCCCGTCTCTCTTATCTAACTCACTGTAACAAGCTCTTTGCATTTATTCTACCAAATGTGCTGCAGAATTGCGTTACAGCTCATGGCTGCGAGCCATCTGTGGAGAGAAATCCAGTTATACCTTGTATAATAAGTTCCTGACAATCTTACAGAGGACTCCAGGTCATAAAAGTCTCCCAGTTTTATCACCAGTAACAGACACGGAGAGAAATTAAGTTGTCTTATCAAATTTAGATAAAATATATCCCTCTGGAGTGGAAGGTTTCTGATGGATCTTTTACAGTATTAGAACATTTAGAGGGGTGAATAGAAATGTACAGTGAGGGTGGGAGAGCACTGGGGAGCAGAACACCCCAGGGGCACCCGTGGAGCCTGAGGTGGGTCATCACCAGGCAGAGATGGGCCCTGGGGAGCCCTTGTAATGAAGACAAGGTGAAGGCTGTTTGCAGGCAGGACCTGTGCTGAGACACCGGCTCTCTTCCTGCTTACCTTGAGTGCTTGCATTTCATCTATTTACGAAAGCAATAACCTCCAGCAGTCCTGATATGCAAACTCCTTCCCGGCTCCCTCCTGTGCCAGTTGTAGTGGGAAGAAGGAGCCACAGGATGTTTGCTGAGTTCTAGGACCTGGGTCTGCTGAAATCATCAGCCAAGCCCCATGGGGAGGCTGGATATGGGGTGTCTGTCCCACGTATCCTCTGTCCGGGGGTGTATCTGGCTGGGGCCAGTGCATTAAGTGCCTGGAGCTTCACGCACGCAGGGCAGGAGGATCCCCGTGCCAGGAGGGTCCCACTGCTGCAGCCGCTGCAGGGCTGGTCAGTGCGGTGAGGTCCGGCTGGGCTCTCCCTGTCTCTACTGACGTGGACAGGAGCTCTGCTCTGCCCAGGAAGTGATCCTAAGCACCCTGGAGAAGGGTCTCCTGCTGATCCTATCTCCCCAGCTTGGCCTGGTCCCTGCCCCCGGCTCGGGTGCGAGGGCTCCCATGACTGGGTTGCGGGACAGGGACCCTGCGGGATGCGGCTGCCTGTGGGACAGCACTGGTGGCTCAGGAGGGCTGGGATCCTTCACGCACCCGCTCTCTGCTCAATATTTAGTTATCTGTGACAGCAGAGAGCAGTAGTCATGGTAATGAAGCGGGCAGGCCCAACAGCGCTGGCACCATTTATTAAGAGCTGTGCAGTCTCAGGCACCAGGGATGCAGACACACGCTTCCCCTGGGATCCCTGTGCTAATAAAAAAATGAATCCTCACTTACTGAGCCCTGTGTTTTTAAAGACTGGTTACTCCGTCTTTTCCTTTTCTATTCACTTTTAAAAAATCTATCTTGCCCTTCAGTGCAGAATTATCTGTTTAGCACCATCGTTACTTTATCACAATTAGCTTTCCCATTCCATTAATAAGACTCTAAATGGTGCTAGATCATGGGAATGGGCTTTCACAACCACCTCGGTGTTTTGCCAGGTCTGATGCCCATGGTTTGTTCTGCTGCTGCAGGTGGTCAGTGCTGCCCATGCTGTGCCAATCCGTGCCATGCCATGCCATGCCATATTGTGCCATGCCATGCTGTGCTGTCCTCCCCATTGAGCCCCACAGCTGGGCAGGCTCGGGGGACGGGCAGGCTCCGGCAGTGCTTCTCTGACAGGCTGCATGGCTGGGCTGGAGCCATTCCCGTGCCTCATGGCAGAAGCAGAGAGGCTTGGAATTAGGATTTAACCTGAAGAGTGGGTCAAGAGCCTGCCTGACCTCCCCACATCTTTTCTTCAGAGCATTTGGTGAACAATGCATGCAGAAGGCTTTTTATTTTTGTGTAGAAACATGTGTCTAATGAATTAGCCACGGATTGGAGCCTAACATGGGTAATTTACACTGAACATTCACTCGCAAAGAATCATCCATCAATTTCTTACCACATTAAAACTGACGTCCCGCCCTGGCAGCGCGCGGCTGGTGCGATGCAGCACGATGGCGCGGGTCCCCTCCATGCAGGGGGTTCCAGCCACAGGCAGTGCCGCAAGCTGCAGGCACTACAGAGCAGCCCTGCCCAGCCCTGTGGGCAACAGGCTGCAACGTGTCCAGGACCTGTCAGCATGAGATGGGCAGACACAAGGATGGGCACAAGCTGCCTGTCCTGCAGCCTCTGGCCACACGATGCTGGTGGGCTGCAGGACAAGGGGGATTTGCCACTCTTGCAGCAGGTGGCTGGCACAGCCCCAGGGCTGGAGGAGAGGGCCGCTGCAGGGACACCACAGGGAGAGATTACATGGGGGAATCGCTGGCGCAGACATAATTGCTGGGATAAGTGCTGATTGTGGAGTTTGCAGACAAAAAATAGAATGGTTGGGGTCAGTCGTAATTGGTAAATATTTGTTTATCTAATCAAAAGGCCTTTTAATTAACAATTTTGTACTTGCAACTGGTTTAATATTTTTAAAGAACTTCTTCAGGAAGTCAATTAGACCCAACAGATGGTGAAGAACATCCCAGCATCAGCACATCCTGCCATCTGCCACTGCTGGAGAGCAGGGCCTCAGCCACACACCCCACAGCAGCACCATCCCCGGGACCAGCAGCTCCACACGGCACCACGGGCAGGCAGGTTCCCCTCCACCGGAGCCATGTGCAGTCGGTGCTGAGGGTGAGCCACATGCACTGGGGCTTTCGGGGCCGCAGCTCTGCCTGAGGCGGTGCCACCTCTCCCTGGGCAGCCCTCTGGAACCCTGGCCCGCAGCAGGCAGGAAGGGCAGGAAGGGAAGCTCTGTGCTCTGCCATGCCTCGGCACTGGCTCTGCAGCAGCACTGGCAGCTGGCACAGCTTGGGGCAGGCATGGCTCCTGGTGCCCCGGCCTCCTCCTGCCCATGGGGCTGCCTGGCACATGGACCCCAGGAAGGCAATCCCTGCAGAGCTGCCCTGCCCTCAGGAGACAATGACTGCAGGGACACTGGGCATACTCTGCGCAGGGTCACAGGGCACTCACCATGCAGGACACCAGGCACATACCGTGCAGGGACACTGGGCACACTCTGTGCAGGGACACCGGGCACATACCGTGCAGGGACACCGGGCACATACCGTGCAGGGACACCGGGCACACACCGTGCAGGGACACCGGGCACATACCGTGCAGGGACACCAGGCACACACCGTGCAGGGACACTGGGCACACTCTGTGCAGGGACACCGGGCACACACTGTGCAGGGACACCGGGCACACTCTGTGCAGGGTCACAGGGCACTCACCATGCAGGGACACCAGGCACACACCGTGCAGGGACACTGGGTACACTCTGTGCAAGGACGCTGGGCACACACCATCCCTCGCCCTGCCCTTGCCTGCATCGCTGCGGCAGGGCGCATCTCCGCAGGTGAGCTGGCAGCGCCCGCACCTGCTGCTCTCCACAATCAGGAGATGCTTTGCACAAGAGGCATCTGACGCATCCCTTCCTCAATCAGCTGCTCTTCACGCCCAGCTCCGTGCCACTCGCTGCTGATTGCCCTTTGTCTCCTGCAAGGCCATGCTCTGTGGCAGTGCAGGCAGCGGGGCCGTGGTGCTCCCAGGGCTGGCACATGGCTCTGCCCTCCTCTCCCCTGCAGCTCCTGGCAGGGGAAGGTGCTGGGGCTCTCACAGCTCAGGGGTTTTATCCCAGCAGGGATGGGCTGTGTTCCAGGTGCTTTGTCCCCACATGGGTGCAGGGCCAGGCTGCTCCTACCCTGTCCAGCCCATGGGAAGGTGGTTGGTGTGTGCCTGGTCGGGTATCTGTGCCTGGTGATCGGGTGTGGGGCAAGAGAGGGGTTGAGCTGGCAGTGGGGTAGGAGGAGACACAGGCAAGTGGAGGCAGCGCTGCCCAGCCATGCTGCTGGGACGTGTCAAAGGTACCAGGGAGCACAGCACCTAAATCTCCACTGCCAGGCCCTCCAGAGATGTCCCCCTTTATTCACAACTGCTTTTTAATTGCATTTTGTCAATTACAGCGAGATGGATCTCGCTCCTCGGGGAGGCAGTAATTAGCGGCAGGATGAATGCCGAGGCAGCCAGGCTCCCTCGTCACACAGCAATGGTGATTTGTAAACCTGTCACCCAGGCACTGGGCTCAGCTCCTCTCACTGCCGCACAGGCAGCAGGAGCACCGGGAGCACCAGGAGCACCAGGACCATTGTGCCCAGGATGGAGAGGCACCCACCGTGGCCCGCCCTGGCACCCCAGCCCCTCCCTACAAAGAGCCCAGCCATGGCTGGGGCAGGCAGGGTCACTGTGGGTCTGCTCTGGGGAGGCTGGGCTGCAGGACCCCCAGTGCACGGGTACCGCTCTGCCAGAAGGAACGAGCCCCTACAGTTTCCAGCTGGCTGTGGCCAGCCTCCTAATCAGGTTTGGTGACAAGGGCAATTAGTCACCGAGGTTCCCAGTGTGGTGCCTGGGGCCCGCAGGGAGCTCTGCCCAGGTTGCTGCTCTCCTCACCATGGCTCCAGGCACCCTGCCCGCGGCTCAGCCTGCATGGACGCTGCAGCCTCTGCAGCCAGCTGCCCTCAGGATGCTGTCACTCGGGTTGCCAAAACTCATCTCTCCAGAGAACCTGGTCAGTCACTGGATAACCTGCCCAGTGGCTGGTGTGCCTGCACCTGCCGCCCTTCGCCTGTTCTGCCTGAGTCCCGCCACCCACCCGCTCTGATTCGTGGCTTTTGTCTAATTCCCTACGCCACATTCCTATTTTTCTTCTTGACAGAAGAAGCAGGCTCATGCATCTAGAGACTCCACAGCCCTTTCTTGTAGCTGTAGATTAAATTTCCCAGCTCAGTGTCTGCTGGCCTCTGTCCGAGTTGCTTTTGCACAGGTATCCTCCCTGTCCTGGGGACAGAGTGCAGTCCTGGTGGGGCTGGGTCCTTGGGAGAGGGTCTGTGCAGAGGCATGGATTGATGATCCATGCCAGCTAAGCCGAGCCCTGCGAGCCTCCCAGGCCATGGCTGGACAAAGAGAAGAGCAAATCTTGTGTGAACCCAGCGGCCAGACTCTGCCAAGCATCCCCCAGCTCCTGTCTCCTTTGCTCTGCTCTGTCCTTGATCCCAGGGAGGGTGAAGCTTGTGGAGGGAGCCCAGTGGCTTTCATTAAACCATGTTTGCAAACTCCCTTGGTAAGCATCGCTAATTATAATTAGGGAGAGCAGATCTGCCTTCCTTGTCTCTTGGTGACATGAACAAGCTCCCTGCATGCTGACCAGGCTTGGAGGGCGCTGAGGGCCAACACGTGGCACTGCTCAGCATCCCTGGGCTGGGCACATGTGCCAGAACAGCCCCTATGGGGTGAAGGCCCCATTGGGGCCCTTGTGCCGGAGGTTCTGGGCTGGGGGCAGAGCACCACAGTGCACCACGCATGGCGTGACTGCTGCCCCGCTCCCGCAGCATGCTCCCTTCATGCTTGAACCGTTGGCCTAACGATTTCAGGCTTTTTCCCCATTTTCCTGTATTATTATTTGTCTTTGTTCCTGTTGCAGTTCAGTGACCGTGAATTATGAGCGTCTGCTTGCTCAGTAACTCTTTACTTCCACTCTGGCACACGGCTGCCTGGCTGCGGGCACCTGATAGCGCCAGCTCCTGCCCCAGCCCGGCCACGGGACACCCTGATGCTGCGGCACAGCTTGGTGAAGGACTAGGGGACAGAGGCTGTACCGGTGGCTGGGCCAGCAAAGTGCCTTCCCCCAGCTCCGCTTCACTAGCCATGGGGGCTAGGGAAGGCTGGAGCTGCTCAGCCATGAGATGTGGGATACACTGGGATATACTGGGATACACTGGGATACACTGGGATGCACTAAGGGACCAAGCAAGCATTAGGGCAGGCAGGTGGAGCTCACTTGTGCCCTGGGTGGGAGTGACCCTGGCCATTAGGTGCAGATGGGTCTGATTTAGGGCAATGCTCACCACTCCCTGCCAGGTGATAAAAGGAGAGGGGAGGAGTATTTCCTTGCTTGGTCTTAGGTGCTGTGGTTGGAGGAATTCTAGTGTGCTCCTTCAGGGAGGCTGGTGGTGCTCTGCCAGGCAGAGCAGGCATGGTCTGGTCCTGGGATGTGATGGGTCTGCTGAGAGCTCCTGTGGGTGCCCAGGCCACCGGCTCCTGCAGCCCATGTGTTTGCTGTGTTGATGCTGTGCTGCAGCTGCTCTACCTGTGCAGGTGGGTCTGCCCCTTGCTGAGCTCCATTGCCGCTCACTGGGGGCCAGCAGGGCTGGATCCTCCTGGGACCCTGTGGAGTTTGTCCCTCTATCCAGGGGGATGCATGTCCCAGGGCTGTGCTGGGCAAGGGGCAGGTTGTTGTGTTTCTGGCAGGGGATTTGAAGTGGATGCTTGCTGGGCAGCACAAGGGTAGTGTGCTGGGATCCCATCCCTGCTCTCAGGAGCTCCATGCCCACCCATGGGCCGCACGTGTTGGTGCTCACTGCACTGTCCTGGTGGAGGGACAGGGCTGGAGCTGATCGATGGCATTTGCAGGAGCGAGGAGCCTCTTGGTGGGTGACAACGCCTGGCCAGGTTATCAAAGCATGGGGAAGGTTCAGGCAGAGCCTGGAGGTGCCCCAAGGCTGCCCAGAGCAATGGCACAAGCAGCTGGGGATGAGCAAGGAACAGGAAGCAAGGCTTCCTGTGGAGAGGATGTTTCCTTCCCCAGTGCTAAGGGTGAGTGTATTTGCTGGGAGCAGAGGGGAGCCCCCAGCTTTGATGGGGCAGGAGCATGGATGTGTCTGTGCCCAGTGCTGGAAGCTGGCTGGAACCTCAGCCCTGCAAAGCTGACGCTTTCTCCACACTGCTTTTGTGCTTACAGCAGAGCCAAGAAATCTCTACTGATGTTGGGGGATTTCACAGAAGTGAAGAATAAAGCCTCTGAACTCCCAACAGCTGCATTTTCTGAGCACTGCAACACTCTGATACCTCTGAAACACTATTAAGCACCTGGTGCTGGGTTGTCTTTACAACTGTGTCCTCTAAATAAATCCCTTCCCCATGCTGATCCATGCTAATGGCCCATTGTTAAATGGGCAGCCGACGCAGTTCAAGATTAAGTCATTATTTTTTTCAATCATCTTAAAAAGTAAAAAGTCTGATGTCTTGCTTGTGGGATGAGATGGAGCTGGGAAGCTGCGAACCCCTGGGCAGAGCACTGCTGACCCCACTGTGAGCCCCCAGCCCTGCCCACGTCTGCCCGAGCCATCAAGAGCCTCAGCAGCGTGGCATAGGCTGTACCAGGGCCACCCCTTGGCACCTTGCACACGTGTGTGCAAGGTGCCTCCAGCCCTCGTCCAGCCTGGCTGCTCTCTGGCACCGGTGCCTGTCTCTGTCTGCTGCCTTCTTGCATGTAACTGGGCTCCCTGGGAGACTCACTCCATTTTTTTGCCTTTAACCTTGAAAATGCAATTTCCTTCCCAAAATACCCATTTTCCTGTAAACAACATCTCTTTAGTGAGATTACAGCAAAAATCCCTGAGCTGCCGGGTCCTGGGGCTTCATCACCTGGTTAGCACCATCCGTCAGGGCTGTGTGTCCCCGGCACCCTGCCCGTGCCGTGGGTGATGGTCTTTTCATCATTTCTGCAGATTTATTTTACAATAATTTAATTTCATCCTCAGCCCTGGGAAGATGAATTGGCCCCTGATGTGACTGGGGATTTGGAGCCAGTCTCATAAATTTGCTGCCTCTACACAAAGCTCTTTCCGGAGTCCCCACTGCAGCCCTGAGTGAGAGTCTTTAAACAACAGGGGCCGGGCTGTAAATCCAGGGTGGTGGTAGAGGGATGCTGCTGACACCATGGCCTCTCCCCAAGCCTGGGCCAGACTTGGTGGCTCTGGGTGACTGGTGGGGCTTGGGCAGGGCTCTGCAGGCTGACCGGTGGGACCAGGTGCTGCCGGTGGCTCCATGCTGGGCTCTCGTACTGCTGGGATGCAGCCTGCCCATGTGAGCACCCATTGTGAGGGATCCAGGAGCAGCCAGTGCCTAGGACCTGTCTCTGCAGCACACACATCACTTTCCTTACTTGGCAGAGATGGTGCTGTGTTACTGCTGTGCCGGGCATGGGCTGCAGAGCTCCCACACATCTGCACTCGCTGTATGTGCGAATTGCCAAGCTTTCATTGCAAGAGGCTTGCCAATGTAATTAAACTCGAGTGACTCCCCTGCCCCTAGGCACAGCCCCTCATTTCTCTTTGATTTATTATGTCTTCTTAATTTATTTAAATGAGTCTCAGTGTTTGCACAGACTGGGGGTGCTGGCTGGAGCTCTAATTGCTGGAGCGGAGGGAAGAAAGCAGCAGGGTCTCCATGGGGCTGCAGTCATGGCCACCCCCAGGCACAGTGGGGGCTGCAGGGATGGAAACTGCAGCTAGAGCCCCCACATGGGAAGTGCCCTTGGAGCAAAGCTCCCAGTGCTGAGCTGGTGCCTGTGGGGCTGCAACAGGAAGGGCTGGGCGGTTCTTGGGGCTGGTTTAGGGGCATCTCCCTGGTGTATCACTGGGCAGTGGTGGCATGGGAGGTATGGCAGAGCTGCAGGGGTCCCTGCTCAGCCCCTTTCCACTGTGCAGGGGCTGGGGTCCAGCCGGATCTCACCGCGGTTCCTGGCTGGTGTGGGAGAAGCGAGCAGGAGCCTGGGAGAGCCCGTGGCCCAGCTCCAAGGGGTCCATCTGTGCTCCAGGCAAGAGGAGATTCCTCTCCTCTCCCAGAGGACCATTGGGCTGAGCAGGCAGCCTCCTGCCTGCCCCATTCCTGCCTGTGTGCCTGTGCAGCTCATGCCTGGTTGGCTCTGTGCCGCTGGCCTCGCCATCCCAGGCTGTGTTTGCACAGCTGATTGTTCCCGGCTCAGCGTACTGCCTTGTACTTGTCCCTGTTGAATTTCATCCTATTTTTTCCAGTCCATTTCTCCAATTTGTCAAGATAAATTTGAATTCTAATCCTGTCCTCCAAGATACTTGTAGTCCCTCCCAACTTTGTGTCATCTGCAAATTTAATAAGTGCTTTCTCTATTCCATCATCCAGATCCATTAATGAAAAAATTGAGCAAACCAGAACCAGGACGAGCCCTTGGCTACCCAAGCACCCTGGCACTTGCGCCACACTTGCCGTGCTTGCTGCCCAAATGTGATGGGACATTGTGCCAGAGCAGTGTCACATTGGCTGTGCCTCGCTGCCCCCAGTTCAATGGGACCTCTCTGCTTCACTACCCTGGAGCGCTTCTGGGACCACAGTGGGGTCCCGGAGCTGGGGTGAGACTGGGAAGGGGCAGTGGTGGTCTCCCGGAGCTGACACTGCTCCCTTGCGATCCAGGACGGCTCCTCTGGGCTGCACAGCAAGCACCTGGAGCCAGCCCAGAGAGCAGCCACCCCACATGCCCCAGCCCCCAGCCACCTCCTCTTTAATTGAATGTAGAAAGCCATTTACAAAACACAAACAGCTGCCTGTGCCAAGCTCTGTGTGTCCAGGCACAGCTTCATTTCACAGTAAAATCTCAATGCAGTGAATGGCTTTTCCCTTTTCCAGTCCACGTCCAAGCCAAGAGCTTTGCATGGGATGCGCTGAGCAGCCCAGAAATGGCTCTTGCAGTGCCTTGCAGAGCGTGCACCTGCCGGGGCTGTCACGACGGCTGCGGCTGCTGTGGCTGATGCGGCTGATGCTGCTGGGGTTGGTTTGGCTGCGCAGGACACACTGTGGCTGCAGCCTGCTCTGTGGGGAGCCACATGCCCTGATGCCGTGCAGTGGGGTGGATGCTGCAGGCATCCATGCAATGCCACCCCACTATGTGGCCATGAAGGTGTCCTGGCAGGGCTGGCTGGTGCTATGGTGGTGGGAGCTGGCTCCTTTCATGCCAGTAATAATTCAGGGTCTGAATAAAAAGTCAGGGTCTAGGAGGTTTGTACACAGAAATGCATTAATTCTGCATTTAGTGATATTTGAATAATTGGTGTCACATCAATTAGATCAGTTCTTGGATACTGCAGTGGTAAGTGCTGTGCAAAACCCTCTGGGTGGCAGGATAGGAGTCCCAGTGGCAAATGAGGTTGGTGAGGATGTCAAACACTGAGAGAGCAGCAGGGCTGTTCAGTGTGTTTGTGCTTTGCAGGAGAGCAGCAAAGCCTGAGGCTGCTGCAGAGCACAGGTGTGCAGGGGTGCTTGGGGAGGTGTTGCCGACGCTGCAAACTTCTGAGTGTAATTCCCTGTTGTCCCATCACCGTGCTCCTCGCTGGGCACCCAGTTCAGCATCCTCTGCTGCTTCCCCCATCCCTTAGTGCTGCAGCGTGGCATGGCTTCACATGTAGGCTGGGTTTGCCTGCACTGTGCTGCCAGTTCACAGGGAAGAGGCTCGGGGGCCTGGGCCAGTGTGGGTAACCCCTGGCTCGTGTGCCGGCAATACAGACCAGCGCTGTCAGTCCTGGCCCTGCTGCAGATTGCAGGCTGAGGTGATTTGCAGGTGACAGTAAGTATTTTTCCCACCCTCATCCTTCTAGCAGCTCTGTGGCAATATGGCTGCTGGAGGGAGACAAACTCTTCGGCAGTCTTAAAAGTCTATTGTGTCCCTGTGATTATTTATAGATAAAAAGAATAAAGCCAATAAGCATAGAATGGAACTTCACAGCTGCATTTGTGGTGATGATGATGATGAGATCTCGCCCTCACACCCTCACACCCTCACAAGCACATCTCCAGTACACGGGGAACTCACTGCTGGCACTGATCAGATCCCTTTTGGTATGAGGCAGGGCAGGCTGGAGGATTTGCCCCACCTCGCTGACTTGCTCCCAATCTGTTCTCCCCACAGTGACACACACATGGAGACAAGGTGGCCTTCATCCCACAAACCAGCCCCCAGGGTGCTGGGTGCCTTTGCAGTGAGGGGTGTCCTGGTGTTTCTTGCAGGGGATGTGGGATTGGCTGGGTCCTCACCAGCAGCACCTGGGGGTGTGGGTGCTCCCTGCCCCTTGGGAAGGTGTGGGGTCAGCCTATCAGCTGTCCCTACTCCATGCTGTCAGGACCTCCTCTCCCATCCCACAACACTGCTGAAGACACAACCAGGTGTGTTTGGAGGCAGCCCTGTGAGGGATCTGGGACTGAACGATGCAGCAGGGAAGAGCGACAGAGATCACCGCCCAGAAGCACATTTCTGCAGCCTGTGGGCAGAGACACTGGGGAGGGAAAAGCATTAACTCCAGCATGGGAAGCGGCTGGGAAGCACTGTGAGTTTGGTGAGTGCTTGGAGAGCCCACAGGAAGGGGCCGGGGGCCTGGCAGGGCTGGACCCACCAATGGGGAAGGCAGGAAAGTTGGAGGCACAAGGCCTGGGGTGGCTCTGTGGGCACCGGGGTCCCTGGGTGCGCTGTTGTTCGTGTGGCACTGGAGCCCTCGGCCAGTCCATGTCCCTGTGGAGCTGTATGGCATCACTGGCTCCAGCTCTGGGGCAGGAGCCACGGGGCACGGGCAGTCACCGCTGCTCACTGGGGTGCAGGAGTGCTACGCATCCCTGCTCAGCCCTGTATCTGCAGGACACCCACACTGGGAAAGCACAGGGATGAGCTGCAGGCAGCATCTGAGGCAGCGACTGGGAGCTCTTAACTGGACTGGAGAGTGGGATGATTTTTCATTGCTTCCTTATAATAAGAGGACAAGAGTAAGTGACTAGCACAGTTCGTTCACTTGGTAAAGATTTATACAATCACTTCATCCAGTAATTGGTATTCTGCAGAGAGAGGGAGCTGCAGCTCCAGCATCCGCCTCCGTTTTATCTCTGTCTTTCTTTCTCTCCCCTTTTCAGAATGAGTAATTCTGTCCCTCACAATCCCATTTAAACAGAGCATTTTCAGAGTGAATAATTAGTTACATTCAATTAGATCTCATGCGCTCCCCTTCTCACTTTGAGGGACAGACACGCTAATGAGATGGCACATGTCTGACATGGGAGCAGGTGTTGAACATGCTGCATGTGGGCAGGGAGGGGTCAGCACTGGGGGAGGTCAGGAGCCAGAAGGGCTGGTCTGTGGAGGTGCTGTGTGGGGGCAGAGGCTCTGGGTCTGTTGCCGATATGATGATGCCAGTGGGAATCAGGCTCATACCTGTCCCCAGGACAGGGTGTTTGTTCACTGGGCTCTTGTGTCAAGGGGATGCTGCCCAGGCTGGGACCATTCCACCGTACTGCCAAGAGCACAGAGCCCTGAGCAAGAGAGCTGCTGACATGCCTTTATCTCCCTTATTAAACCTAACATTAGGTTTTAAGAAGAGGCTTAAATAACGTGCCACTGCCATACAGTAAAAGTCACTGTGTTCCAGCTGCTTCTGGCTCTGGGATTTGTGGCCCTTCCTATGCCATGCTGTATGCACTCAAGTGGTGGTGGGTCACGGGCTGCAACGGCTCCTGGTACCCGGATCCTGCACTGGGCTCGGTGCTCCCACCGTCCAGCGCCGCGCCAGAGTCAGGGTTCG
>JANHGB010041617.1:31204-50550 GCA_026283785.1 Coracopsis vasa
CTGGCATAATAGCTGACGAGAAACACATGGGGTAATTGGTCATGAGAAAAACTGCACAGAGGTAAATTGCTTTCTCAGAAGTCCTGAGGACAGTCCTCAGAATAACACAGAACTCAACATAGAAAGGAAATACTGAAATATAGACACAGAATTATACCCAGAATATTATGATGGGAATAGCTCAGATGTTCTTCCCAGAGCTCTGTATCCCTGGGCTAGGATTCCTCTGGAGTGTCATTTGCATCATGCAGCCTTGGTTGGTTTCCAGCCACAAAGCAGTTCAGTTGAGTGCCCGGTTTGGTGTGTGGGGTTGCAGTGACACACGTGATGTGCATGGCCCTTTTTCTCTTTTGCGAAGAGTTGCATTTGGGACGACAGCAAAATGGCTCGAGGACGCAAGAGCAATAGCATCAAACAGAGCGACTTCACCAACAGCACCAACCCCCAGGACTTAGAGAGAAGACTTTTTGTCGGCAATTTGCCCACAGACCACATGACTCGTGAAGAAATGGAAGAGATATTTTCAAAATATGGCAAAATCAGGGGTTAGTATTTTATCTTTATGCCTTTTTGTGCCTGGGAACTCAGTGAGAAATACCACTTTCATGCTTGTCAAATGGTATTTGCTGATGATGGAAGGAGTAACTAATCCTGTTCCTCAAAAGTGACCTTCCAGTGATAATTTTCTCTGAAAAAGGGATTCCTTCAGCACAGCTGAGATGTAATGTGTGTGTATCAGCTACATTTCAGCTTTGGGGTTGCAGTGTGATGTTATAAGACTTCTTTCAAGTAACTTTATAGTCTCTTAATCAAATCTTGGTCACATCACAGGCTGTATTTTGCTCACTGCCTTGTCAGAAGGCAGTGGATCTATGAAATGCATTTCAGAGCCTTTAAGCTCTGCATTTTGATCCTGGTGGATGTGGTTTTCCCAGGAAACTTGCAGTGGTTTCTTGGCTTGGGGTTAGGCAGTGGCCTGGGCGTGGGTTGATGGTGTCCCATGGTTGTAACCAGTCTTGCCCTGCTGTTGCCTTTTCCAGCCCTCAGCATGTACCATGGCTATGGGTTCGTGCAGTACGACCGTCTGGAGGATGTCCAGGCCGCTCTGGACGGGGAGAAGGGCCGCCTTTATAAAGGGTATAGATTAGGTAAGGAAAACTGCTCCGTGCTCTCCCACCGACCCCAGCATGCGTCCCAGTAGAGAGTGCTCTTGTTCTAAAGCTCTCCAGAAAGATCCCTATGTGACACTTGCCTGGTGTTAGACTCAAATCACTTTTAATAGCTATGTATTTCTCTTCAGTTACTTGCTCTAAGTGCTGTGTGTTTCATCTTCCTACCTAGGTCTTACTCTGAACTTACATTTGTGTGTTAGTGTTTGAAAAGATCTGCTGCCCTGCGTGAGAGGCTGCTCCAGCCCTAGGCAGTGCTCATCACAACCTCATGCATGTAGTTTTAAAATATTTAAAAACGTTTGTAGAGCAGCACTGGTTCCTCTTGGCAGGCTCAGGAACTGGTCACAGCACTCAGCAGCTTGTGAGCCCAGTAATCTTGGATGGGTTTGCACATGTCAGTCTGAAAGCAGTGTGTAAATACCAGGTGCTTTAAAGAGGCCATTTTCATAAAGATAAAAATAATTCTGCTAAATGTGCTGGGAGCAAACTTAAACAGGAGCAAATTGTTAGAAAGCTGAGTAATCTGTTAAATGCAAGCAAAAAAAAGTACTCTTGAAGTAAACCTATGCTAATTTGAAGACAAACAGTTTGACTTAGAAAGGAATGAAAGGAGCATTAAACGATGACTTGTGGGAAGGTGTGCGTAGAGTAATAAACCCAAGCCTCAAGATGGAAATGCAGGCAAATAGACAAGGAGGGTAGAAGGATACAAGAAGAAATTATGACCAGCGTTAAGTCTAGAAGCTTAAGCAGGAACAACTGCAGCTGCTTTAGAAGCTGAGGTGTAACTGTTAGGGAATGATAACAGTTTCTAACTGGAAAGACCAGTTGGTCCTCAGTTTCTGCTGTCTCTTTGAAGAGGCACAAGGCGCTTTAATATAAATTGCATTTCAGTAGCAAAATTGAAAAGGTAGAGCAGCAGCTACCAAAACTGGACATCTCAAAAAGTTTAAATCTCTTGTCTGTGAGGCTCAGTGCAGACCTGCCTGGGCTATTGCTATTGCTTTCCCACAAGCCTTGGGAAAACCAGGGGTTTTCCAGGGCCATAGCAGAGTGCTGTGGATGTGCCAATCAGCAGCGTAAGTGGGACAAGTGAGGCGTCAGCCCCTGATAGTAAAGGGGTTCTTACACCTGACACCCACTGAGAAGGGAATTTGTTAATGCAAATCAAAAGAAATCCTACCTCTTACTCCACTGATACTGTGAGCTTTATGGCTGAGAGCAGCAGTGTTGATGTAAAGGCTTCTGTAAGATGTTTGGTTTGATTAAGCAGCTAAACAATTAAAACCAACATAGGGTTAATTAGAGCTCAGTGTAATGTAGATGGAATTGCTCAGTGCTTTGAGTGGTGTTCTGGAAAAATTGATTCCTGGCCATGCAGTGCTTTTATAAGTGACTTGGGGAGAAAAGACAATCGTGTTTCAGAACGAGAATGAAATAATGAAGATGGAGTTACTGGGCGTGAGATGACCTGGACTTCTTCCTAAGCTGGATGCAGGCAGAGCTGAGCTCTCACTAAAGCCAGAAGGGAAGATCTGTACCCAGCAAGAGTGCTTTTGTCATTCCTGGCTGTACAAAACAGCTTTGTAAGCAGGGAGGGTTTGCTACCTGAGGTATACTGCTGGAATACTGTGTTCAGATCTGGTATGCCTGTTTCAAAGAGGATAATGCTAAATGGGAGAAGCCTCAGAAAAACCTGAAGAAGGCTTAAAGAGCTGAAGAACAAGCCCTAGCAAAAGCCTTGAGATAAAGGAGTGATGTAATCTGTGTAACAGACAGACCTGAAGATAAGTGAGTTTTAATCTAGTAGGCTTAGGCATGACAAATCCTTAAATGGAAATAAATAGTTTTCTTTAGCAGCAAAGTAATTGACTTCTGAAATAACTCACTGAAGCTTTGGTGCTTTCTGTGCTCTGAAAACTTTTAAATTGGAATTGGATGTTTTGCTAAAAGATAAGCTCAAGCTCAATGCCACTGCTGCACTTGAGATAGGAATGTGATTCAAGGCTCTCTTGTCACCCGTGTTCATTCAGAAGGTCACTGCAGTGGCCCTGTCACCTCAGAACCCTGCAGGACAGAAGACTTTTTTTCCTCTGAAGTTTTGTCACTGTTCACATACTTAACCTGTAAATGCTGTTGGCATTAAATAAAATGTTATTAAATCTGTTCATTTTGCACCAGAGGAGGGTCCCTGTCAAAGGTGGTTTTTTTTCTTCTAGGAAAGTATTTTTGTTCAGATTTTTTTTTTTTTCAAGTAATGTATGGTTTTGAGTGTAAAAATCCTGATAGGTGTCTGCAATGGCATCATAAAAGAGAATAAAAATAATCTTAAACCAAAGAAAGCAGATAGTGTCTTACTTAAAGATAACACTTGCCTTTAAGAGGACAAAAATCTCAACTGAAAAATAAATGCAAGGAGAAGAGTTGCTTCAGTTACACAGCATGAGCATTAAATGTAACTGCTAAGGACACAAGTCGGTAACAGTGTTGCATTATACTAATGCTTCCACAAACACATAGAAGTGTTTTCATATCTTTAATGGCTAAAGCTATGTAGGGAATAAATGCCCATCAAAGTTTGTGACAGCAGGCAACGAATGCAGCTGATCCTGGGGATTGATCCTGGGGACTGCTCTGTGGTGTTGAGTGCTCTGGTGCTGCAGTTCAGGTTCAGGCTGCGCTTGCTTCTGTCCCCCAAAAACAGAGAACAAGCTGCTCCTTGGTGGATGAAGGAAGCAAAGCTTAGGACTGATCCTGTGACTGAAATTTCTAAAGGATCATTTATGAAGCTGCAGAAGATGTTAAGACTGAGTCTTGCTAAAGCCAAGCGGCATGTTTATTCTCTTGCAAGAGCTTTGAAAGGAGCTAATGCAAACAGCTAATAGGAACTCTTAAGTTGTCCATAGGTTCTTGGGAAGCAGATACAACCTGGGTTGGTTTTGTTTGTGTCCTTTAAAGCCTCTGAAACATCTGAAAAAACATCTGAAGATGTTTCTGTCTGTTCTTGCCCCCCCTCCCCCCCCAGTGCCTTATTTCATCCTCAGTCAGCTGTTACCAAAGGCTTTGTTTCCTCACAGTAGAACAAATCGGTCCCTGCCAGTTCTGGGCAGCTTCATTTTTTCTGGTTGAGGACAAGACTGTTTATCCAGTTCTCTTACTTCTTTGTATTTCACTTCATGGTGATTTTCATGGAGGTGCTCAGAAGCCAACCAGTTCTCAGTTTCTGATTTGTTGCATCAGTTTGCATCATGTTAACAGTGGTGCTTTGAATGCGTCATGTTGACCTTCCCAAGGTGCTTGTGCCTCAGGCTCCCCGGATCCTGCTCGCTGAGTGGAGACTGCAGCCATGCCCTGGGAGGCGGTTGCATGTGCCACTTGAGAACCCTCATGTTCTCAATAAGGGTAGCAGTATGCTCCGTTGAACAGGTCTGGCTGGGAACTTGAGACTATGCTGGCTGTCAGCTTCCTTTCTTGGAGGTTTCAGGCTCTGCTTTTTCTCCTAGAGTCCATGAGTCGCTTTCTGCTTGCTCATAGACTGCAGAAGAAAGAGGTTCTCTTATGGAATGAAGAGTCTGCATGTGGGCCTGAACATAAAGGGTTAAAACTCTACCCAGGCCGTCCACCCTATTTTGAAGTCAGAAATACATGAACATTTCATTATGTTGTACTGTCTAAACTTAATAAAAAATTGTCAAAATGACAATGTCTCTCTCCTGAATGGATTTTCTTGCACCATCTGGATGTTGTTGAGCTTAAGTTGCTTTCATTTGAATTGTGCTGATGATATTTTTTTTGTTCCGTAGCATTGAACAGATGGGTTGATTATTCTTTACAGATATTAATAAAGCAGTGGAAAGAAGAAATATGAATAAGGCTTCATCAAGGTCCAGTCCGGCACGAAGGTAAAGTACCTGGAAGCAGTGAGTTGTAGTAGGAAGGTCAGGGCGTGAGCCCAGTGGCCTATGCTAAATGTGTTTGTCTCCCCCACGGCCACCCCCGATCAGACGGCGACACTCAAGTGAGACAGTTGGGACATGGCCGCTGCAGCTCTCGGGGGCCTTCTGGCACTGACACCTCGGGAGGCATGAGGGAAACTTCGTGTCTGCTGCTGTGACTGCAGCTAAGTGTAATGTTTTGCAGCAAAAGTTGTAGGAGACTTGTGAGGAAGAATACACTTGATGTTCTCTCCTGCCTCAAGTGTCAGAGAAGCCAAGGCATATCTAGGGAATGCTACTGGCCGTAGCATTCCCAGTGCCATGCTGCAGAAGACTTCAGGATCTTGCCTCTTCTGATGTCAAAAGCTTCCAGTGCTGAAATGAGACTGGAAATGAACATACGAGTGAAGCACAAGACAGAGCAAACATGTCTCTTGCACTGTCCTATCTGCCAGGACCTGGACCCAGGTTAGTGATAGGCACCTACCAGCTTCTCATCATTTCCCATCCCTCGGTAGGCACAGCGTGTGCCACTCCTGCACCTCCTCCATGTGTGAAGTCACCGGCAAGTGGAGAAGATACAGACTGTCCTGTCACAGGAGGGCAACTTCAGGTTCCTTTCCATGGCACTACTGGGAGCACACAACGATGTGCTGTGGTGGTAGCTTGGTGTAAAGTGTGCACCTTCTGTGCCTGTACTGTGAAGCTTTCCACACAGTGTTTCTTGTTAGACTTGAAGGTTATCAAGCCCTGACATGTCTGGTGTGGTCTACGAACTTGACCTGTTAAATTACCAAAAAAATGAGGAAAAAGTGCAGCCAGCAAGACATCTACCACCAAAAAAAACCAGCAAATGCGTAGCTGCAATAGTTGGCATCATCTAGGTCTTTTGTATGTGCTGCACTTAGCCTGCACAGGGCCAAATGCACTTGCAGAGACCATCATGCTACGGGAACCACTTTGGCCATGCAGCTGGGGGTCCCATTACACATCTGTAAACATCCAGGCTTTGGGCCTGGGCAGTGTGAGGTGCGCTCAGTGCTGGGACGAGGACCCCAAGCACACTGCAGGTACATGAACAGCAGGCACTGATGGCATGTCTTTGGCCTCAGGCTCCAGTGCCGTGAGCGTTGGTCCTCAGACCACACTGGGAGGGACAAGCAGCAGGTCCCAATGCATTGGGACCCGTGTCGTCCTGCGTGTGCAAGAGCAGGTGGCCACGTCAAGGCCCCCAAGGAACACTGAAGCTGCATGAGCATGTCGAAGGCTGTGGTGCCGCTGAGACAGGCACTGGATTCCAGCTGGCACTGCAGACACCATGGCCATCCCATGTCACTAGCACCGATCCCAAGCAGCACTGTGGGCATCAAGTCCTGGGCGTGGATAATGGATCTGGTCCATGCTGCAGGTGTGTGAATGACAGTGATGGAGTCCTGCACCGCGGTGCTGAGTACTGAGCAGACATGGGCAGCGGGGCTGATGCTGTAGGAGTCAGACTGTGGTGATGGAGGTGCAGAAGGCCACTGTGCCTTCGTGCTGCTGCCTCTCTGCAAGCAGCCCGGCAGTGATGGGGAGCAGAGGGGATCCACACCACGTCTGTGCTTCTGTGGCAGTTGTGCGGCTCTCGTTCCGGATCTGTTTGTCTCTGCAAATAGTGGATGTGGCCTGTTCTGGTCACTCCACTCCCAGCTGGAATAAATGTCCTATACCAAACACTCCTGCTGCATCTGGCTGTTTTGCTGTAGTCCTGCAGCTACAGAATGACCAGTTACTCAGTATCCATTAGAGCAAGTGAGAAGTTTCCCCTGAGCTTCTGCCATGGTTCACTGTAGGTTGGGGGGAAGGGGACAAGGACATGTATCTCATACGATGTGGTTTCAATACAGATCACAGACAAGTGGATCTGTGTGTCCAGGAGGCTGAGGGAGTTTACACTTGTGTGTATGCAAATAGTGTTTCTTTTACAGGAGGACACTATGTATGTTCTTGGTGTCACCTCTGTAGTTTGTCCCGAGGTTTGTTTCATACCTGATGTAAAAGCAGGGAATGCCAGTGCTCCTGTGTGTCCCCCAGCACAGCTGGGTGTAACCACCCAAATCCATGCACAGGCTCTGTACATCTGTCTCTGCCTGACACTGAACTTGGGCACATCTGACTCGCTACTCCTGCTGTTCTCTCCAGGTAACTACCACGTGAATGCACTATAGTGGAAGCACAGTTGTGTTCTGCTTATCTTTCCTAACCTGGATTAGGCTGGTAGAGGACTCTAAATGTCTGTCAAGTTTTGGAAATAAAAAGATTCAAAAAGCTGGTTTTCTTCTGATGGCTGTCAGTATCTTGGGGAAAGAACATTCTGAACGTGTTAGTCTCAATAGTTTCTCTGCAAGATTTTTTTCTGTTTGGCTTAGACGGCAGTGAATTGATGTGGTTTTTTCTGGAAAACAAAATATGACCTGGAAAAAAACCTACTTTTTTGGGAAAAGTTGAAGACTGGGATGTTATTCTTCCTTTCCTCCGAAGACAGTGCAATACAAAGTCTGAATGAGGTGGATCATTCAGATACAACAGAGAAGCTGTTGCTGCTGAGGATGTGGTGCTGGTGGGGTTTGGTACCCCCTTAACAGGGCCATCATATGCATAAGACTGGCTTTGTACAGAAACTCTCCCAGTGCAGGACATGGCGGCTGCTGTCACTGCGTTCTGCTGGCAGCACAAACCCAACCACAACATGGAACCTGCAGTGCCTTTGGTCACAGCAAACTCCTTTTTTAATCATATGACAATAACAGATTATTTCAGGTATTCTGCTGTCATTGACTGATGAACTTAATGGATCCCATGAATGCTTCTTGCTACTGCAGATCTGTGGGTATTGGGCTCCAGCACCTTGAATGCTCTCAAAGAACTTGCAAAGCCACATTTGATAGATCTGAGGCTGGAGGCCTTGAAATGGTGTTTTCTTAGGTGCCTGTTAACTTCTTCCACAGGTGCTCTACGCTTTTAGTGATGCTTCATTAAGGAGCTTTCTGGGTCTTGTTTGGTATGAGAAACATTACAGTTAAAAGCTTCTCCAGGCTGCTTCAACAAATATGTTTTTTGGGCACTTCTTGCTATTGTGGGTTAGGAGGGAGGATTCAACTGCTTTGGCACCTCAGGTAAGAGATCTAGGGGTAATTGTATTGGTGTCATTAGCAGTCTAATGGACTGTCCCTGGTGTTTTCCTCAGGGAGCCGTATGCCTATGGGGATGGCCGAGACACCAGACGTGACCGCTCCCCTCTTCGGGGGAGCCCAAGGAGAGACCCCCGAGATGGTAGAAATGGCCGGGATTCCAGAGACACTCGAGACATTCGAGCTAGAGACATGCGTGATGCCAGAGACCACAGGGACCCCCGGGACCTGCGGGACCCACGGGACATCAGGGATCCAAGAGACCTGCGGGACCCTCGTGATGTTCGAGACCTTCGTGACCCACGGGAGCCGCTCTATGATCGATACAGGGATCCACGGGATATGAGAAATCCACGAGATGTGAGGGATCCACGGGATATGAGAGACCCTCGGGACCCTTTGTACAGGTAATCTCCCTGGGATTGTATTTGCCAACACATTTCATGGTGTTCCTGCCTCAATGGCTGCACCGAATTGAGTGATGTCAGGCATCTAAGATCAGGAAATTGCTCCGGCTGGGGACAGTTGGGTGCCTGCTTTGGGTCTTGTGGGGAGCAGGTGTGTACTCCAGAATTAAACTTAAGGAGGGTTTATGTGTGCTGCATTGGCCAAAGTTATTGCCTGAGCTAGTGCTAGAGCATGAAAACCTTTGCTGCTTCTGTAAACATTGCAGGCGAGATGAATCCTATGACCGTTACATTCGCTTTGAAGACTACTGTCGGCGGAAGGACGACTCTTACTATGACCGTTACAAAGAGCATTTTGACAGAGCACCAGTGAATTCAGATGGTGAGTACCTGTAACATTGTAATGGGCAGATTCATATCTCCCTCTGGAGCGTGCGGGAGAAGCTGTGGTATCTTGAGATGAAGTCATCATGTGTTCTGTCCCTGGGCCTGGCTTTCAAGAGCGCCTGAAGCGTGAGGAGCGACGCCGGGAGGAGCTGTACCGTCAGTACTACGAGGAAATCAAGAGACGTTTTGATGCAGAGAGACCCGTGGATTGTTCTGTGATCGTGGTGAATAAACAGACAAAGTAAGAAAACAATTATGACAAATTTTATTATTGCATGGTAGAAGAAAATGGAGCTAAACTTAGTCCTGCCTTGAGGCTGTTTGTCTTACTAGTTGTTTTTGAAGGATGTGGCTTTAGAGCCCTTGGAAAGCTACAGCGCCTGTTGCTGTTCTGGGAACATAGGTTGATGAGATGGAGAAATGTTGTATCTTGTGCTTTACTTTTATTTCTTTCTTGTCACCTATCACTATACCTTCTCCTGTTACTTTTCTACTTACTCTTCATATCAGCCTACTGCCGTGACAGGTTATAAGAGTCTGTACTTGCTATTCATGGGTTGAATGATACAGAACTTACTCATATGTGCCAACCAGCAGAGAGTGCAGAGCAGGTGTTGGGGGAGTCGTGAGGGTGTTAGTTTCAGAGCTCCTGTCACACTGGTTACTAAGACAGATACCTGTCATCACTGCCAATCTAACATGCAAGAAATACAAAATCACTGCTGCCAGTCACGAGCGATGTCAGAGCACGTGTGAGTAGTAACCAGGGCGAGCTCCTAGGGCAGCCCCAAGCACTGCATTGGGAACAGGGGGCACATCTGTGCCTGGTACAGTGGGAGAGGGGGCTGTAATGATGGCACCACTCTGATGTCTACAGCTTTACACATAAATATATAGAAGAATAGCAAATAGTAAATAAATCATAGACCTGGCCTGGAGTCTAATGAAAGTGTTTGTCAAGGGGAGATGTAAAGCTCTGTCTCCGCAGCCCTGCAGAAAAAAGATCAAGAGTTAGTTTTATTTAACTCTGCTCTATCTGTGAGGCAGAAAAACAGAGCTGGTGCTTGCCTGGCCTGGTGATGGAAGACAGAACAGGAAATGGGAACAAGGGAAGCAGTGAAACTAGAAATAAACTCTCTATTTTGCTTTTAATGGAGTTGATTGCTTATTGGAGCAAATCTTGAAAGGAAATTATAGATTCTTTATCCCTTGGTGACTAAAAGTCTTTAGAAGATACTCTAATAGGCTGCAAGTTATTGTACTTGATATAGGGAGAAATTTTTTGTGCAAGAGGACCAGCTTAATATCCTAAGGATCATTTTGGTCTGTAACAGGTACAAACCTTAAGAGCTGGAGCATGTAATAAATGTTGGGTATTGAAGCAATGATGTCACCTACTATAGAACTGTTAAAGGGGACTCCTAAATGACTTGGGTACACGGTCCATGTAACTGAGAAATCCTTAGAAAGACTGTTGGGGGGAACAGTTTTAGTCGTCGTTACAGTGTTCACATCCAAAGATGATGAACTAAACCTCTTTCAGAAGGGGTGGGTGCACACAGACTAAACTGCAGGACAGAGTATACAAGAACAGTGAATCCATAGATGCTGTGTTGATGCTGGGCTACAGCAGAAATCAGCAGGTAGAACAAATGAGCAAGAAATAAGGAATAAGGCACATTTGAACAGTTAAGATACTGAACGTAGCACAAGTAACTTCTGTAGGTTGGCTGCTCTGCTGTTTGCCCCTTAGATCCCTGTGGGCATAAATTACCTCACTTAATGAGTTCAGTTTAAACACATTTATATGTAAACCAATCTATAATAGTGTAAATCCTTTTGCAAACACTGTTTCTCAGCTAAGCTAGAGGTTTGATTTGTAATTTATTTCAGTTAAACTGAAATGACTGATTCAGATCAAAACAAGGGCTCTTGCATCACTGTAATGAGGTTGCTGTAATACTGTCCTGTTGCACACTGTGAGATTTGGCAAGCCATCAGAACAGTGAATCTGAGGTGACAGCGAGGGTGGGTGTGCCAGGGTTTCTGTTTCTGTGTGACTGACGTGTTAAACTCTACTGGCTTTGCTTTGTGGTAGGGAGTATGCGGAGTCAGTGGGGCGGAAAGTGCGGGATCTGGGCATGGTAGTGGACCTGATCTTCCTCAACACAGAGATGTCACTGACGCAAGCCCTGGACGATGTGAGCAGAGGAGGGTCTCCTTTTGCCATTGTCATCACCCAGCAGCATCAAGTTCACCGCTCTTGCACTGTTAACATCATGTTTGGCACCCCACAAGGTACTGAGGTCTCAATAGGCTCTGTAGCTGTGTGTTCGCTCTGAACCACTCCAAGTGCTGCTTCAGAACACTTTCGAGCAGAATCACACAGGACAAGGTTCATCCTTGCTGTGACATAAGTAGTTATTAATGACTTGACACCATGTCATAAATGTGAATGTTGTTATTTACAAGTTTCCATAATACTTTATTTGTCCCTTGTCAAAAGGACTGTTTTATTTCGACCAAGCGGGAATCTCGGCTGCATTCTCAGCACCTAATACCACCAGCCTTTGCATATGAGGGCAAGCCGTGAGCCCCAGCTCTAGAAATGATGGCATTGCCCTGGCAGATTTCTGAGTAAGACCAGTGAACCTCAGGTTATCACTTGTTGTTCTGAAAGAGAGCATGTTTGGAACGTGGCAAATTACAGGACAGATTTTAACACCAAATGTAATTTAAGGAAAACAGGATAATGATCACGTGTTTGGGCAAGGTAAAGATCCAGTCATGAAACTGGAAAGAGTTATAAAAAGATTGGACTATAAAGGTGTTGGGTCTATGCGCGCCACCTTCTGAGTGCTGCTTACACTTGTCACATCACTTTTCATCCCGGGGTGTGACGTGGTGGTTGTGAGGGTGGGTGTAGGTATTAAAACCAGTCTCATCAGAATGTGATTTTGGAGAGCACCCTGTGCTCTCATCGCAGGCCTCTGCACATCCTCTGTTTACACATGGGGCTTGTGAGGCTGCACTTGAGCTTTGGGAGGTTATTGCTCACTTACTGTGTTCTCAAGTAATGTTTTGTGAGGTTCATCAGAGAGAGTAAACATCTGAATGCACAATCACTGCTTTTTGTGTGCTCACTGACTGAGGAAGCCTATGTTTCTTTAGCATGGGGTGCAGATGTGATAGAAGGGTTCCCTAACTTGTGCAGAAATACAGCTTACACACTTCACTGGGCTTTCCACTGCCCTTGGTTTTAACTCTTAAATCCTTTGGTTAACACCCATCCTCCCACAAAGCTTCCCTTCTTTTCTGGATCTAATAGTGTATCACATCTGATAAGAACCCCAGCTCATCCACAGCTCTTTCTAGAGATAAAACATGCTCACTTGAACCACACACAGCCAACTTTGCATTCACATCAGTTTCAGGGAACTCTTTCACCACTGGTGCAAAGCATAAAGTTAAAATGAACCCCACTTTCCTGTTACAAGGAAATGGGTGCCAGGAGTTAATGTTCTGCAGGTGTGAAAAGTGCCCAGAGCTTTGGGCACTCTTTGGAATGTGAAGGCTCTTTTTATCTCCCTGCATAAAGCTGTGTTGAGGGCATTGTTTGTGTCTGTGCTTTGTGAGGTGGCAGTAATGACCTCAAAAACTTCAAAAGGCAGCTGCACAAAACACCAAAGAGTGTTGCAGTTGGCCATTGCTGGTTGCATTGTAGAACCTGATTACTGCTTACTGCCCCTGAGTAGTAAACATAAGCAGCAGTGTGACCTTGAGCCAGTGCTCTCCTCCCCACCTCCTGTGTACACGCTGGTCGCATTGAGGGGTTGGCAGTACAGAACCAAGTATTCCCCCTGCTGTCCTCCTCCGGAAAGCTTTAGCAGCCTTCAGAGGACAAGTTTTGGATCTGCCCAAGGGTTTAGCGACTGGAAATATCTCTTAGAGAACAGAGAACTTACGTGAGAGGTAGAGGGAGCTCCTGTCCCTTCTTAAATGGGTGAGAGGCAAGAAAGATTTCTTGATCTGATCCAGTATCTTATCAGAGCCCTGAGCTATGGAAGGAAAGGATGGCTTTGCTGAGTGATAGCCTTTAGCCTGTTGTTGGCTTAGGAAATGGAGCTGTTACTGTGTGCCTGGGAAGCTTCCCAAGTCTGTGCCTGCAGTCCTTGCCTGCTGAATGAGATGTGCTGGTGTCCATGAAGCAAGGCACCTCCTGTTACCCTCCTTTGCTTTCCTTTATGCAGAGCACCGCAACATGCCCCAGGCGGATGCCATGGTGCTGGTGGCCAGGAATTACGAGCGCTACAAAACGGAGTGTCGGGAGAAGGAGCGTGACGAGATCGCCCGGCAGGCAGCCAAGATGGCGGATGAGGCTGTGCTGCAGGAGCGGGAGCGCCCGGGCCCTGGGGACGAGGGGGCCCGGGGAGGTCACCCCCCGGCGATCCAGACTCTCCTGAACCTGCTGGCAGACAACCGCTACCTGACTGCCGAGGAGATGGACAAAGTGATCAACTACCTGAGGGACCGGAAGGAGCGGCTGCTGAGGGGCAGCACTGAGACTCTGCAGGGTAAGGCTCGGGCCCAGGCGAGGCCACCGGTCATACGGTATGTGGTCCCCCTGGGCTGGGACAGGGGAAATACCAGGATTCCAGAGAAGCCCTAGTGCCATAACTGCCTCACACAGCACCTCAGTTTACTGAAATGGGCATGGCCCTGGGAGAACTGAGACCATTCAGATCTTTCATGTGAAAGAACTTTTATGCTGAATTCTCTCAGGAAAATGATGGAACTGCCATAACTTGTTTGGCTGCTCAAGAAGAGCAACAGCTCTGCAGAGTGGTTTGGGTTCCCCAGAGCTGTGCAGCTCTCCTGTTCAGAGGGAGGGTATTCACTGAGGCTTGGGGCTTCAGTAGCTGTTTCATGAGTTTTCTTTAGGTGTCCCTCCAAGGGCATGTGCAGAGCTTTAACCCTCTTCCCTTTCTTTCCCAGCACCCATGTCAAGACAGTCTTTGGGGGCACCTTCAGGATCATCTCTGGGTAGTCAGTCCAACCTTCCAAGCAATCAAGCCCATCAGGGTTCACAGCCTCTGGTCTCTGCTCCTTCTGTTCCAGTGTCCTCTTCTAATCCTCAGCAGGAGCTTCAAGCAAAAATCCTCAGTCTCTTCAACAGCGGGGCAGCAGCAGTGGCGAACAGCACTCCCGCAGCCGCTGCCGGCACGTCGGGTGGTGCACCAAGCCAGAACTTTGCTAGTATGGGCAGTGGCCAGGCTCGCCCAGCACAGATGGGTGCAGGAAACTTAAACCAGGCTCAGCAGAGATTGCAGACTCCAAGCACACAGATTCCTGCTCTCCAAGGCCCTTCAAGAAATGCAGGTCCAAGGCCTGGAGCTCCTCCACAAGCTCAGTCACTCTATGGTCAGCACCAGAATCGCCTCCCTGCACCTAGCAATGTACCTGCTCAAAGGCCAGTATCTTCTGGTATCAACTTTGACAACCCCAGTGTGCAGAAAGCCTTGGACACCCTTATCCAGAGTGGTCCTGCACTCTCTCACTTAGTGAGCCAAACAGTGGCCCAGGGGCGAGCAGGGTCCTCAGCCCAGCAACCTATGGGTTCCTACCAGCGACACTACTAAAGCTGAGCTCTCAGGCCCTTTCCCCCTCCCTTTGCCATTCCATGCTTACACTTGTTTAAAGAGTCTCCTGTCCTTGACACGGGACAAATGCCCCTGGATATGCATGTGCTCTCCACTTGGTGAGAGTGTACCCCGGTGGCACTGCGCTCTGGCTGGCAGTGTCTGGAGAAGCATGCTCTGGTTCCCTGGTGGCAGGAGCTGCTTTTGATAGTCTGTTGTTTTGTCCAGTCCCAGAAGCTGCTGCAGCGATGGTCCTGCTGCATTTTCCTCGCTTCCAGCAGCTGATGCATCTCCATGTTGAGGTGCAGCCTGGTCTTTAGTGGTCTCAGTATAGTTTTGGGTCAATGGTTTTGAAGAAACAGGGGACTGGACAGAACCTGACTGGGCCTCTTGGAGACGTACCTTCTCGGAATGGGCACTATTTTTCTTCGGGTTTCTTTTTTCAATTCCTTTTTTGTTTTTAATGACACATAAGCCAGTTGGAAGGTCCAGTGGCAGCATTAGAGCTGAACTCATGGAACACATGCCTGACCCTACTCAGTCACCCAGGACTGCACTGTATGGTCCTTCCCTTGCTGGAGTGTCCTGACAGAGAAGTGCTGCTCATCACACCCAGCCCATGGAAAGCAGCAGCTTTGGCCTCAGTACTGTGGCAGATCTGAAACAAGAGCTTCCAGCCAAGGCAGAGATTTGAAATGGGCTGTCAGTTTTCCTGCACTCAGCAGTCGGTGTTAAGATTGATCTGTTAAATTTGGCGTATAAATTTCCTTTCATCTACCCCTGACTGGGGACAGTTGGTTGCTGTAGCTCAACAGCTCGGCCACAGCCATGCTGCTGGCCCTGCCTTGGCAATAACTGGAGCCAGTTACAAGGGGTGAGTGTCTGCTCTCGCTGTTGGTTGGTGTTTTGTCCATCCAAGGAGGTGAGGCAGTGCCATGATGCAATACCATCATTTTATACATTTTCTTCAACACTTTGGTAGCTGCAGCAGGCAGTTGAGTGGAAAATGGGGCAGTGATTCTTCACCGTGTTTATAACCAGTAGCATACTTTGATACCAGAACACAAAACATCTCTTAACGACATGGTCCTCCCCATCACAGCCTCTTAGTCCAGGCAGTACTAAGAGAGCAGTGTTCTCGGAGCTGAGGGTTCCTTTGTCCCAGGTGGTTTGTGTTGTAGCAGTTGATTTTTTTTCTCTCTGTGCTGTTAACAGGAGGACATTACTTTCTAATAAAAAGGCAGGAAAAAAGTTCTGCGTTTTGTTGCATTTTTGACACTTGAGAGTTGACTGCTACTGGAATGCACCATTCCACAGCATTTGCCATTGCTTTCAGATGAGCCGAGTCAGGCACTGCCCAGAGGCGGGTGCGAAGCGGGCAGTGTACGAACCTTGCTGTCACCTGCTGTGAGAGTGCCTCAGGCAGCACCTCAGACGCCCTTTCCTGGCAGAGCACTTGGGTGGGCACAGGCAGAGCTACTGAGGTTGGCATGAGCCGGGACTGGTATGTGGGGTCCCAACACTGTGGGAGCTGGTGTGGAGGGGAAGGATGCTCGGGAAGCAGCGAGCTGCTCCCGTGCTGCGGCAAGCTGCTTCAGTGCCACTGTGGGCTGCACGGCTGCTGCATGAAGTCATGGCTGCACCTCCCCATGCAGTTAGCACTGGCCTTCCTCAATGTGGTGCTGCCACTGCTGCACAACCTGCAAGTGGGTGGGAGTGTTTGTCTCCCGTCTTTCCTCCTTCAATCTGTCTTTGTTAGATACCTTTCCTGTCTCTACAACCCCGCAGACAGGTAAAGACTTTGCTGGGGTGATCAGAAATCTGCATGAGCTTAAACATGGGAACTGGCCCTGGGGAGAGGCTGTTCCTCTCCTGACGTTTTGCTTCCTCTACAATCTGCTGCTCCCTGTTGGGGCTTTCTCCTAGTTATGGAAATAGAATCAGCCAAGTGCTAAATGGCTGTGGAGATCCTGGAAGCAAGTGAAGACTCCCCATGCGAGTAGTGAAGGGTGTAATAAAATCATTTATTGCATTTTGTGCAGACAGGAGTCTAGAAAAATGGATACAGTTAAAGCAGTAAAGCATTAACAGGGAGCATTCAACAGCCGAGGAGCCACTCCTCCATTAATACCTGCACAGAGAACACAGGGGCTGTACTGAGGCGGCCTAATGCACAATAGTGAAACACAGAAATTAAATGCAAGCCTAATACTGTTACTTTTTTCTTTTTTTTTTCTTTTTTTTTTTTTTCCTTTTTTGGTTTGCAACCCATTTTATTTACAAGGTTTTAAACTTAATTGCATTGCTCTGCACACAGCTTCTCTAAAACACAAAGCATACTAGGTTACTACATGTCTATTGAAATATTGCACTCGAATAAAAGTCACTTGAATGGACGCAAAACATCAAGCTACGGTGGTTAAAAGATTATTAAATGAGCTGACTGTGTGGTAACATTCATAACAAATATATTGCACATGTAGCACAGAAAGTGTTGTAACCAGCAAATCTCAGACCCTTTGGTCTTTCTGCTAGTTTTTAGTCCTGCTACACAGAGGAGGGTCTTGACTCTTCTAGTGCAACTCTTACCCTTGCGCAGTATCTCGTCCTGCCTCTCATCCATCCATGGACCAACACCGGCCCAGGCTGGAGCTGCCTGTGCCTCCGGCAAGTGCTGTCTTGCGGCTTGGAACCCGTACTGCATGATGGCTGCTGCTGCTGCACGTGGGGACAGGGCTCCCGCAGCAGGAACCGGAGCATGCGCTGCCACGGGCCCGGTGCTGCAGCCCGGCCGAGTGCGGCTGTGGGTGGGTGTGCTCCTGCCCGCCGCAGGCCTTGCCATGCCCTGTCCTGCAGCGCGGCGCAGCGCGGCAGAGCCCATGGCACAAACCGGGGTCAAGACCTCCCTGTCTGGAACAAAAACCGAACCGCGTCTGCGCATGTGCCAAGGAGGAACTCGCACGTCTACCGGAGGAGGACGCTGTCTTCACCAAGGTGGAACGGCAGGAGGGTGCTCCATGGGGAAACTGAACACTCACGGAGGCCAAACGTGCAGGGCTGGGTTTGTAAACTAACATGCAGTGCTGTCTGCTAAAACTGGCCCTCTCGGCCACGGCGAGCGAGCACCCGCTGTGGAACCAGCCCGTTCCTTGCCACAGCCAAATTTTGCCTGGCGGGGGTGTTGAGGCAGCCCTGTCCCTGTCTCGTGCTGTGCCCCTGCACCCGCTGAGGATGAGGAAGGGAAATGCCCTTTTCCAGCAGCAGTGAGCAGGAAAGGGCTGCCCTTCCTGCTCCCTGGGGGTGCCGAGACCGTGCTTCACTGCAGGGGATAAGGTGGTGTGGGGGGGAATGGGATCTGCTGGTGATGCCGGGGAGGTGGTGAGCAAATCTCTCACCGGGGAAGCGTGGCCTGGCCACGGCGTCGGCACTGCTTTGTGGGCATCGACCCCACTCCCTGCACCCGCAGCCGTCAAGGCGGATGGAGTCTCAGCAGAGGCATAACCTACCTCTGCCCCGTGGCCCTCGGGGCAGCCCTGGGGCAGGAGGGGAGACCCGGCTCACTGCTGCAGGGCCAGTGGCAGGGCAAGAGCCAAGCTGTGAGGGGAGGGCGGATGCCAGGAGCAGGCGGCATCTTTTGAAGGCAGAGCCTCTGACAGGCGTCCCAGGCCCAACAAGCGTGGAGCCGGCCCATGAGATGAGTGGGCAGGTTGCTGCACTCGCCTCCCCACTGCCTCAAATCACTCTGGGAGGCTGGAAACAGCACATGAGCTTGTGTGGTGGTGCAGGATCAGCTCCAAGGGGCAGAGCAGCTGCACACCAGCACATCCTAGTTCCCGTGGTGCTGCCCTGTCCAAAGCTAAAGGAACCTTGCACTTGCAGATGCCTGCCTGCTCGTTCAAGGGCAGAGCGCTGCCCTGTGTGTCTGCACCAGCGGTCCAGAGCTCCTGTGCTGAAACCAGGCCTCAGCTCACCCCAGTGGTTGCCTCCTGTGAACACCAAGCTCCTCGTGCCCCTGAGATAGCTGCCACCCCAGAGCCTGCGGCACAGACCGATGCAGCTGTGCAGGTAGTGAAAGCTGGCAGAAAGTCAGGCTGGGGCTGCTGCTGGAGCAAAGGGAGGCACTTTGGGAGTGATGGAAATGAAAAGCAAGGTATGAGCAAGCACAGAGGTGAAGCTGGGGCTTGGTTTTGGTCTGGGAGTGTGTCCACGCGGTATCTTAAAGAAAAGTTAAAAACGAAATAAAAAGCCCCACTGCTTTTTATCCAAGCAGCCCCAAACAGCTTTGGCCTGGACCTGGAGGTGCAGAGGAGCTCTGCAGAGCAAGTGGGAACTGGAGCTTGGTGCAGAGTGGGGCAGGAGCTGGCAGAAGGTTCGGGCAGGCAGCTGCTGCCAGGCCATGCGTGGGGACACTGGGGACATGGGGGGCACCCGCTGCGGCGCCGGGGCTCAGTGATGGGACAAAGCGCTGCTGATTCGGGCCAGGCTGGCACAGAGCAGCCGGGAGAGGGCAACTCTTAGCAGGCTGCACTTGGAGTGGAAGCTCAAATCTGTGTGAAATAAGTTCAGAAAAGTCTGTGACTTCTTTTCCCTGAAAACTCTTAAGAAGCTGAATTGAGAAGAGAATGAACCTGCGACC